>PVKA01017517.1:0-45607 GCA_004027165.1 Ctenomys sociabilis
AACACACAAAGGGTGGATGCCCTTCAGAGAGAGAATGTCCAGGTGCCCATCTGGCTGCATCCCTCATGGGACTCAGGTGCAACTTAGCTAAGGACGGTGTAAAGCCTCTGTTATATCATAGGTCAATCACTGTGAACTGCAGGTGATGACCCTGTCAAACACTGCAAGCAATGCTTCTTAGTGTTGATGCTCAGACAGGGCAGCCTATTGCTTATGCTGTCAGTTTCACTCTCACACATTCATTCAACAGGTACTCAGAGGTTGTACATTCCATACCCCTTCCCTTGTGGGTGATCTTAACTAACAAGAGTTTCTCAGAGTTCTCATCTGTTTGAGCTGAGGACTGACAGACAGATTAACTTAAGGTACCCCAAGATATCTTACTGGATTAGGCAGGTAGACAGACGGATGGATGGATGAATGGACGGATGGACAGACAGACAGACAGACAGACAGTTTCCTCATTTCGAAGTCTGATCTGAACTGCTCAAGTGGAGATCCAGGAATCTTTCTCCAGATCTCTACAGAGACCAAAGAAATCCTGAGGGCATGTCTTTCTGTCAGGAAATGCAGAGGTCCTTGCTCTGTCCTCAAGGGATAAGACCAATGACCAAAGAGATTAGCATGGTCAGTTCTTCCTGGCTGATCACCAGAGGCAATGACAAACAGAAACATGGAAATGACCCCCAATATTTAGAGGCTGATTTATTTTACCTTTACATGCACTGATTGGGATCGTACCCAAAATTGATCTCTAGGGCTTATATGGGATAAGCAAGCAGGAAGAACAGAAGCAGGGTGGCATATAAAATACCACATAGTTTTATTTGTTCCTCAGTTGATGGGCCATCTGGATTGTTTCCAAGATCTAGCTATGGCAAATTGTTCTGCTATAAACACAGGTACAAATATATCACTGTGATATGATGATTTCAATTCTTTTGGGAAAATACCCAGGAGGCAAATATCTGTGCCAGTGTTGTTTTCCTATCATTTTTTTGCAATTATATTTGAAATAATTTTAATGTTTTTTTCTTACTTTTATTCTCTTTAAAAATAAACAAGTAAGTATTCACTGACATGGAAATAAAAAGTGGCTTGTCAATTGGGGATTAGCTTTTACAACATTATCATAGTGATCAGCCATTTCTACAACATTACCTGGGCAACTAACAGACTGAAATATACTGTCTGGGATGCAGGCATCTTCTGCTAGGTACTCACTCCCGTGGATCTTAATTTTCGTGCCTCTCTGTGGTGCTATGTTACTTCTACCTCTGCCTATCTTACAGCCAATGGGCTTGTGAATTGCTCCCTTGTTCCAGAGTCTCCTCTGCCACTATGACTGAGGAAAGTCTCTGGTCACATTGGTAGATAGGGAAAGCAAATAGACCACTGAGCTCTGCATTCAAAGTAGGCAACAAGGAAAAGAGAGTCAAATAGATGGCTAGGCTTAAGGCCAGAACTTTTATCCACATCCCTCAGCCGGCCACACATGATCTGTCTGGCTTCTCTCCACTCAGTGTGAGGGGGCATCTCATTCTGGGCTCAGCATTATTACAATTTTCAGGGAGCCTATTACTAGCCTGCTTCCCCTGCACAACTGTCTCTTATGGCCATCTCCCAGCTAACCCTGTGTAAGGTGATGCCAGAAATCCTGTTGTGCGGTTATTATGTAACTTCTGACTCCTGGAGCTTAGCGTTAAACAATTCCCAATATGGTCCTTGTTTAGTTATTTTCAAATATGGTAGATACTGCAGTGGATCTCCAAGCTAGCCTGCCCTGTGGAAGCACCACTTTCGGAGTAAAATCCCACACTGTACTTGCAGCTTACAGGAAATGCTGGCTTTTCTGAGAGCTAGTGCTGCTATCCCTGTCCTCTACTTTTTCCTGGAATTGATGACTCTCTTTAGTATTTACCTTGTGCTTGAGGAGACAGGTTTAGCATCCCAGTCAGTGTTGTTCTTTTCTCTGTGTTGTCTCTAGTTTGTCTACGACTTTTGGTTTTCTTGTCCACTTTTTCTTGATTCTCCAAGCTCTTCTTTTTTCCTTTTCTAAGCTCTTCTTTGTAGGGTATTTCCAGGCCCTGGGGAGGCTGCAATATATTCTTGAATCTAACATGAAATGGTATATATATTCTTTCTTCTCACCCTGCTATATTCTTTAAAAAGTAATTATTTTTAAGCAATAAGAATGTTGCCAAAGATTTATATAAATGTCCTTTTATGGTTAAAGAAGTTCCATTATTTCTTTAAAAAAATTTATTGAGGTTTAATTCATGTAACATAAAATTTAAAGTGTACAATTCAGGTTTGGCTCGTATATTTTCAGATTTGTGCAACTGTCTTCACAATCTAAATGTAGAACATTTTCATTACCCATAAAAATACCCCTCTACATTATTCTGCAGCTTCTCCCATTCTGTGGCAGTCCCTAATCTACTTTCAGTCTGTCTAATTTGTCTACAATGGACAGCTAACATAAATGAAACCATACATTATGTGTGTTCCTTTTTGCTTTACTTTTTTTCACTCGCCATAATGTTTTTAAGATGCATCCAAGCTGTATGATGTTATAGTATCACATCCTTTTTCTTGCTGAGTAATAGTAATAATATTCCATTATAGTACATTTTATTTATCCATTCATCACTGGGTTGTTTCCCCTTTTTGGCTTTTAAAATACTGCTGTGAATAAGTTTTTATGTGAACATATGTTTTCATTTCTCTTGGATATATACGTAAGAGAATTGCTAGGTCATATGGTAAATTTACATTTAACATTTTAAGAACTGTGAGACTGTTCTCTAAAGAAGCTGAAACATTTCACATTTCTACCATAATGTCTGAAGGCTCCAATTTCTCTACACTCCCATCAACAGTTGTGATTATCTGTTTTGATAGCTGTAGCCACCATGGTGAGTATGAAGACATTTCTCATTACAGTTTTGATTGGAAATTCCCTGATGAGGTTCTTAGTGTGATATGCTGAAGATAAAAAGAACTGCTAAGATAATGTAAATGTAATTAATTAATTTTGCTGTTAAGAGTAACACTACTTTCACAAGTTTGAAGCTATTTGATATGTGGTAGGGTGCATCAGTCAGCTTTCTTGTTGGTGACGCATAGTCCCCAACATCCACGGGTTAAGGGAAGAGGTTAAATTTGCTTGCAGCTGGTCCATAATCAGCTGGATCCAAGGCAGTGACATTGAGGAAAATCGTGGCAGAGCAAAGCTGCTTCATTCATGGCAGGGGAAGCAGAGCAAGGGAAGAAGCCAGTGAGGGCCATGGACAGCCCGAACGAAACTCTGCATCCAAGACTCCAGCAAGCAGACCAAGAAGCATGCTTTACTAATCTACACACTTCTCAGAGAAGGTGACAAATCAGGATTAACAGTAACATAGTAAAGAACAACCAAAACAACCTATTAATGTCACTAGGAAGCAAGGCTTAAAATGTAAGCAAAAGGAAATGAATATAGAACATTCAAGACATCCATGGAAAAAAATCTTGTGATGTTTATATTTGAATTGAAGTACCAAGACAAAACTCCTGATTTTTTATGTTAAACAGTACTCATTGGAATTGTCTAGATTCAATGGCATCCCAGTAGCAGCTGTTTTATTTAACATCTTTGTCGTGATTTCTAAGTGTGCTGAAGCTGAAGGAAACTGGCTGGTTCTCACTAAGTGGCAGTATGAGTGCAGGCCTTCCGCTGTCGTCCTGTCCTAGAAATCAAAGAAGTGATCAAAGATGATGGGCACATGACAAGAGTGCCGCAAGGACGGGCCAAAGAGGCTGTCATTTGCCAAAGATGGGGCTTTTTTTTTAACATTAAAAGGAATATCAATTATAACTGATTAGTGAGAGAAAACACATTTCTTTTTCCAAATCGCAGTTGACTTACACGTCAAATCTTCACTCCGAAAATCTGTAATTAAAATAAAAGAATTATCCGTGGCATGATCTTTTAAAGGGATGAAAAGGAAAATTGCTCCACATAAAGAATGTTAATAAATATACAAAAGTGAGAGAATTAGAAAACTATAATTTTGCAGCTTTCAAAATGAAAAAAAAAAAAAATTGACTTTGCCTGGATGACCTGTGGATGCCAAGAGCTAAAGCCACTAGGTGACAGACAGCTGTAGTATTGCCGAAGTGTGTTCTCATTGCTAATGGCTAAGGGAAAAACAGAATTGCCTTGACGATGAAGTCTGGCTGTCAACCCGAAACTAAATGTCATATGATTTCTCCTCTTCATTAGAGAGCATCCTGTCTCTTAATATATTTAGACATTTATTTATTCACCCAGTCACCTGTACATAGCTAATTTTCTATTCCTGGCAGGCTCTTCTGGCTGCTGCATTCTGACAGCTTCCAGCAGTGGGGCACGGGAATGAGCTGGCACTGAAATGTCCCACCTCCCTGTTCTAATGCTGTTATTACTCTCAGCTCCCCCTGGGCTTGCGCAGTGTCTTTCACCAGTGCCTTTCTCAGGTGGGCAGTCTGTGTCCATCTTGTTTCTTGTAGTAATGGAAATAATTCTAATGATTCTTCATTAAGCACAAGGCTATATTTAGGTTATATGTACACATATACATAAGTAAGTATTCAATATATCTGCTATAAAATAATACATATGTACACAGATGTGAATGTATGTCTAAGTATGTACAGGACTTGTTATTTAGGGAAGTACATTCAATTTGCAAAATGCCTTTTCCTGATTTATTGGGAAGATTAAATGGGCTTTCTCTTTTAGCCAATTCATGTGGTAATAATAGGTTAGTAGATGTTTTAATTTTGAGCTAGCCTTATGTCCCAGAAATGAAGCCCATCTGATCACTGTGGAATTTATTAACTTCCTTACAATTATGGTATTCCCCTACTATTTATAAATTATATTTTGGTCTGAAGTTTGTCTTCTTATACTTTACTTGTCCGGCTTAATGTTGGTGTCATTCTTCCTCTGCCCAAGCTCAGGAGTAATTTAGGATGCAACAGCATGTTCTTATTGCTAGATATTTCCAATGAAGTCATTAATGGGGTTCATAGAGCTTGGAGATACTTAGGGGTTGATCTTCGAGAACCTTCTCAATTTCTTTACTGGCAATTGTTATGCCTGTCTTTAGTAATCTTTTCTAGGGTCAATTTTAGTAGTTCATATTTCCCTGGAAAAGGAGGTATTTCATCTCAATTTTCAGGAGTATTTACAGAATATTGTGCAGTCGTATGACTATTTTGGTATCCGTGACTCATTTTAATTGCAGATTTGTGTTTATATTTTCTTATACTTCTTTTAAAAATGAGACAAGATAATTATTTTATCCATTTCACTGATATTTTTCAAATGATCATTTCTGTCTCTATTATATCTTTTGTTTAAAAAGCGGCATTAATTTCCTTTTTCATTTCTTAATTTATTTTTTAAAATTTTCTTATCTGTTCTTTTAAATATGAACTCATATTTTTCTTTCTTGTTGTTTATTAATTTGGTTAAAACTAATTTTTTCAGTTTTATGATTTTACATTTAGATCAATTATTAATTTCATGTTAATTTTTATATGTGGTACTTGGTATTTCCAAGTTTTTTCTTTTATGACTTGTTTTTCTCATGTAATAAGAAATATTTAGTTTAAGATTCCAAAAAATTTCCTTTCATTTTTCTTTTTTTCTTCTTTCTTTCTTTCTTTCTTTCTTTCTTTCTTTCTTTCTTTCTTTCTTTCTTTCTTCTATTGAGTTCTTACACTAGAGTTCTTACACTATATGTTATTTACACATGTGGGTCTGCTTTGTTTCACTGATGAGTATACTTTTAAGTGGCATCCACTTATATATGAAGCTTTTGAGTTTATCATTCTTTGTAGCTGAGTAATACTCCATTGTATAAAAATACCACATCTTTTTCATCCATTCCTCAGGTGACAGGCATTTTGTTTGCTTCTAAGATTTGGCTATTACAAATTGTGCTGCTATAAACATAGGTACACATATATCACTGTGATATGATGTTTTAGTTCTTTTGGGAAAATCCTCAGTAGGTGGATAGCTGGATAGAATGGGATTTCCAGTCCAAGTTTTTTACGGTGTCTCCACACTGAATTCCATAATGGTTGCACCAGTCTACATTTGCACCAGCAGTGGAGAAGGGTTCCTGTTTCCTCACAGCCTCTCTATCAGTCATTATTGGCTGATTTGTTTATGATAGCCATTCTTTCTGGGGTGAGATGGTATCTCAGTGTTGTTTTAATATGTATTTCATGGATTTTAACAATGTCTTGGCAGCATCAAGTACCATCTCATTTCACAAAAGACAATTCCTTATCTAATCTTCAACTTTTGTAATTTTTGGCTCATAATATTTACATTTCATTGTGTAACATTCTAGTTGTTCACTCTTAGTTCTACAGTAAATTATTTTAAAGATTACTGTTAGTACCTTCACCACTGGCTGCCAATTGGTTTTTGTGTAGTAAAGTTCTTGAGATTTATTTAAGAACATTCCAAGGAATCATATTTTCAAACCTTTTTGTATGGGTGGAAATAAGCATAGTTCTTCTGTTTGAGTGAACTCTTGATGAAGTTTTTCCCTGTGGTGTCTATAGCATTCCTCCTTGGTCTTCTAGATTGGATACTGCTAAACAGACGTGCAAAACAAAGCTGGCTTTCTAAAACAACCCTTTTAGATGACATTTATTATTATTATTATTATTATTATTATTATTATTATTATTATTATTATTGCTGCTGCTGCTGCTGCTGCTGCTGTTATTGTTGCCTGGGCTCTCATAGAATTACCTTTTCAATGATTAGAGTTTATTAACTCATTGAGATTGATGCCAGTAACCCCAAACCACCCAGTAAATACGATTTCATATGCTTTGTTTTCTCTTCTTTGTTTCTTAAATGTATTTGGTTGTTACTGGGTCTCACTGTTTAGTTCAGACTCGTAATGGTTCTCCTGCTTTCAGCCCCCCAGCTCTGGGATCACAGGCGTGTGCCCCTACACCAGGATTCTGGCCAGCTCAGCCTGCCCTGGGGATGAGGTTAGATCGGCACGTGGTGTCCGGGTTAGAACCGCAGTCCCTGTACTTGCGTAAGCAGGCACGTTAGTCCACTGAGCTATCTCGCTGACCTCTGCTTTTTTCTTATTGGATAAAAGTTTGTTGTTTCCTTTTAAATCTTTAATGGAGAACAATTTACTTTGTTCTATGATCAAATACTGTGTTTGTGCGTTTCCTGTGTTCTGAAACTTTTCCTTTGTTTTTTTTTTTTTTTTTTTTTTTTTTTTTTTTTTTTTTTTTTTTTTTTTTTTTTTTTTTTTTTTTTTTGTGGTACTGGGGACTGAACTCAGGACCTTGCACTTGCCAGACAAGCGCATATTCTGAGCTGCCTCCCCAGTCCGTAAAACTTTTTTTAAAGGAGTATTTGCATAGTATTTGATCTGACTCTGTCTTTGAAAATTATTGACTTCTAAATGAGGGACATTATACCTGGACAAGCTGTGTTTTTAAGGAGCAATGCTGGAGTAGCAGTAGCTGGAGAAATCTCTGGGTCTTTGGAACGTCTGGGTTGGGCACGCCGCTTAATCAGCAGACGTAGCCTCTCAGATGGTGTTGCTTCCCTTACTCGCATCAGCGCCATCTCACACAGAACAGGACGAGGTGTCTGTGTTTGTGTGAGAGAGACGTTCAGCTTTTCCTTTCCTTTGCACCCTTAACTCTGTTTCACACACTCTTAAGTATCTTTTTCCTTTATTTTCTGCATTTGTTTTGTTTCAGCTAGCACTTTACACGTCTCCTTGCAGTTTAATCAGTCTTGTTTTACATTTTTGTACCTTCTGGGTTGCACAGTTCCATTTGCCTTTTCCCCAAAATGGTGGTAATGTGGCCACAACAGTGGCCTCAAGAACGTGGAGAATAGTTTAACTTCCTCTTTGCCTATTCTTATTCCTTTTATTTCTCTCTTGTCTAATGGCTCTGGCTAATGTTTCCAGAGCCATACTAAATAGGAGTGGTGATAGTGGACCTCTTTGTCTTGTACTTGATTTTAGAGTAAAAGTTTTCTTTTTTTTTTTTTTCTCTATTTAAGATGATGTAGGCTGCTAGTTTGCCCTAGATGGCTTTTATCAGGTTGAGGTGAAGGCCTTTTATTATATTTTTTTGTAGACCTTTGATCATGAATGAGTGTTGTAGTTTGTCAAAAGATTTTCTGCATCTATTGAGTGGATCATGTGGTTTTTATTTTTTGCTCTATTGATAAAATGTATTATATTTATAGATTTATGTAGTGATATAAACATAGTAACTATGTTTACAGCAGCACAAGTTTTCATAGTGAAATCTTGGAAACAACCAAAATGCCCATCACCTGAGGAATGGATAAAAAGATGTAATATTTTTATACAATGGAGCATTACCCATGCTATAAAGAAAGACAAACTTGAGGCCTTTCTAGGTAAATGAATGCAACTAGAGACTATAATCATAAGTGAAATAAATCAAATGCACATATGTTAATATCATATTGTCTCTCTAATGTGAGAACCTGAAATCTTAAAGGAATGATATAGTAAAACGGAAAGAAACTCAACCCAAGGAATAAATGATAAAGACGAGGAAAAGGGAAAAATGATAGGAAAAAAAGTAAGGGGGAAAAATCATGCAAGCATATATTTGGTATGGCTGAGATGATTGTAGTACTCATTTCCATCAATTTTTTTTAGAGTAGCAGTTAATGTTTAAATTTTTCATGTTGACTAAGTCTGTATGCTAACATCTACAGTCTGAGCAACCCTATCGAAGATAGCAAAGTGTAACACAAAACCCATGGCTGAACACCTCTCATCTTGTTCTTCTAGATTTGTGTTATTTCTAATGTCTTATCAATTAATATTGTCTCTTCAAAACAAATTTTAAAATAAAATTAAAAAGGACAAGAAAAGAAATGAAAGATTTTTGAAATTTGAATCATTAATGTTTAATTATTTGACAAATTTTTCATACATATATCTATTAATCTGAACAACAGATTTCATGATGAAAATGTGCAATATAACAGCCACTGCTAAATTTTTTTCCTTGTTTTGAAGCTCTGTATCATGTACCCTGTTGCTTGTTACTCTAGTTTTGCTTTTGTTTCTGCTATTTGCTTTTACTCTTTAAAATAAAATAAAAACAGAATTCTGAAAAAAAAAAAAAGAACTTAGAGGAGACAGACTCAGTGGATGAGCTCAGATGGCTGGCTATTGTAACTCAGAGGATTAAGGTGGTGACAGCAGTCTGAGAAATCTAACACGGGGTGGGGTCTCAAAATATCTCATTCCCATGCTTTTGCGATTCACTGTGTGCTCCTGGGCAAACAAATTAGCTTTCATTTCAATAATTATAGCTCCTGTGAGTGATGTTTCCTCCCTTCACTTCTTCCTTCAGTCATCTTTTTTTTCCAAAGAGGCACTGGACCAGTATTTATGAGCGTGAACTGGAGGTATTCTGCCTAGCTTTGAATTCTATCTCTTATAGCAAAATATGGGTTCAATGATAATCATGTCTACCTCTGTAGCTTATTAAATTTCACTGAATTACAATTTGTTAGGGATCTAAAATTTCCCTGACAGGAGTAACTCCTGGGTGTTGATTCAGATGAAATTGTCTGTGGTCACCTGAAGCACAATCTAATTGCTTCTTTCCATCTCTGGCCCTTCCTATCTGACTGGAACATCTCTTATAAAAATGCCACTTCCTGGCATCCCTCCCTCCACATGGCACACCTTGATGCCAGCCAGCTGGAGTGGCCCAGAGGGACATTACTGAGCCAACTCCTGAGACTTTCCTCTTCCAACTGAGGGGTCACTAGCAAGCCCTTCAGGACCACATGTGGCTTCGGGGGAACACGACCAACTATCTGTGATTTACACTCTGTTGTCTTTCTCCTATTCTCTTTCAATTGGGCTGCAGTCCTTTGCCTTTGGCAGTTGTTTCTCATAGTTTGTGGTTTGTGGTTGTGATTATTTCCCCTTCACTGGAGATGAAGCTTTTATCATTTTTTTCTTCAATCATTCTTACTGTTTAGGTTGGTTTCAGGGAGAAGAAAAAAATCTGTGTTTGGTTGCCCAGAACTAGAAGTTGAATCAACTTGACTTAAATCAACTTTATTACTTCAACTGGTAAGTTGTAATTCAGAATATATATAAATTAAGCTCTTTTTCTTCACAATTCATATAGACATGTTTGATTTAAATTTTATACATTTTAAAAATAGTAATTCAAATCTTTCATTGAATTAATATGCTCACCTAAATCACACATCAAATTATACAGCAAAGCTGAAGAGCCCTTTGCCCCACCTTCATTTTCCATTTTCCAATTCCATTTCCCAAGAGAAACACTTTTTATCTGTTTCTCTTTTGAGTTCTTCTGGCAGATAAATGATATATTTAAACCACTAGGAAAGCATTTACCTATATATAAATTTTTCCTATATATTAATTTTGCAACACATCCAAAAGCAAAATAGCAAATTGACATGTCAGAACACGCTCCGTGTGGCACAGGCACTATTCCTGAGAGAGTCGCACTGTCGAAATTGTTCATGCAACTTTATTAGCCTAATCTCTAATAAAGACTGATTAAGGTTTGTTATCACAGCAGATTTTTCCCTTTGAACTTAGAACCAATTCAGAGGATCTCAGACAAATGGGGAAAATATTTCCTGAAGGCTTCTAGAATGGTTCACAAGAGCACCCTATCCTCTCTGTCTCCCTACCTTTACCTTTATCTTCATCTGTTTAAGTCAGTTAGTACTTCCCCACTTACTTTCACTCAATGATTTCTTGAAAGGACCTGAATTCAATCAGATTTTTGAGAAAGGCATATTGGTTATTGTTCACTTAGCTTTTCCTAATATGTTCAAGATATTTTATCCACAATTCCAAAATTTAAAAGTTCTAAGACCCACACTTTTCTGTATGTTTATAACTCTATTGACAGCAAAACTTGACCATAACTGATTTGAAGGAATGTCTATTTAAAACCCTCAAGTTATTTAGTTTTATGAGGTTCTGCAGCACATTTCATTGGAAGTATTACATAATATATGTGCATTATGGCTTTTCTAAATCCTAAGGATTTCTAAAACATTTATGGTCCTGCAAGCTTTGAATAAGGGATGTTGACCAGTATTATTTCTTCTTCTTCTTCCTCTTCTTCTTCCTCTTCTTCTTCTTCTTCTTCTTCTTCTTCTTCTTCTTCTTCTTCTTCTTCTTCTTCTTCTTCTTCTTCTTCTTCTTCCTTTTTTGTATTTTAGGGGAGGGTATAGATGGTGTTCAGGGTCTCACTACTAGACTCGCAGTGATTTGCCTGTTTACAGCCATCATGCCCAGTCTCAATTGCCCTCTCGGTGTACCCCAGAGGTAGGGACAGCGTGGCAGGCCTAGGAATCAAACCCCAGGCCTCTGTACCTGCTTTCAGGTGATTTAATCTGCTGAGCTATTTGGCTGGCCCTGACCAATATTTAAAAAGTTGAATTCTTTTGATTAAATATAATCTTAAACCAACAATTCCGTTTGTATTTGTGTCAAGGAGTGTGCAGTCAGGTAAAATAAACCATACTAGTTAGTTCGATAGAGATAATTTAATCTAAGCCCTTGAGTAAGTTGCTGCTAGAGAATAAAAGAGCGGACAGCAAACACTGTGCCCCTCGGAGGTGACAGCGGCAGCAACAGGCACCCTCCGGGGGTGGGAGAACAATGCCAAGAGTCGAGAATTTCAGAGGCTGGAATCAAGCTTGGGGGAGGGTGGCCCTGCTTGGATAGCTCTGGAGGTCTGACAGGTATCATGCGGTTGACTCTGGGAGTGTCAGAAATAACAAAGTCCACGCACCTGCCCCAGACAGCACTGGCTGGGGCCACACTGGCAGGAGGAAGGAGGTTCTTTCTTTGTGCTCTGGAGTGCTGGTCTCTCTCGGCCGCCGTCTATTAATACAGCATATCAAAGAGACAGGAGGAAGAAGAGGAACAGTATATTGTATATTTTTTGTGCCAGGATTCCAAAGCAGAGCATGGAAAGATGGATTTGGAGCTTCAAGGCAGTAGCTTAAAGATATGCGCAGCACAATTCTCAGGCATCTCAGTATCGACATAAAACCTTGTAAACGTATCTGAATGGCCACTATCCCTCATACAAAAGTTGTTTTAAACTCCCAAAAAGTGGAGAATGAGGATGATGAAAATAGAGCTTTGCAAATGGGAAGAGCACCAAGAGTTGGAAGGAGCAGGGAGGGACCAAAGGGGTAGGAGATGCAACCAGAAGGAGAATGAAGATGTGTTCTGTGCACATACCAATTCCCCACATAGACGTAATTATTATTTACTCCCAACATGTAGTAATAAACAAAAAAGTTCCTATAATCATTAAATTTAAAATACATCTTAGTGTATTTAATATAGGTGACAACCAGAGTGTTTGTTTCTAAGTGATAGTGCTTACTCCTTAATCCATCGCTAATCCTCTATGAATACTCTGTGATATGACTTAACCGTAAAAGTGATCAGCTCAGTACCAATAATCTGACAGATGTAATTGGGAGAAAGCATAAGGAAGAAATTCTAGTCTATCTAAAACGTATCATGTACAATACACCTTAATGCAGAGTATATTACCTATAGTATATAATGTGAAAACAAAAATAAATCATTTTTATAAGAAGCAAGGGAGAAAATATACATTACTGTTGTAACTCTACTTTCGTAAAAGTGTAGTGATATTGGTGACTCTTCTTTACTAAACATTTCATGTTTTCTTTACCCTCAGGCATCGTTTTAACTGCCCTAAATCTTGTACCTGGTGGGGTGACCTAAATCTTTGTTATTAAAATTTCTATTCAAAGGGAAGAAACAACTGGGATGAGGGAAAGGAGAAAAGAAAGGAAGAAGGGAAAAACATATATTGCTATATTTAATTTTTTTCTATCTAATTTTTGACCAGTTTTGCATGCTGATATCTGGTAATCTTAACAAATAATTTGAAGACATCAATATGCATTATAACAACCATTGTTGAATTGCTATCATTTTGCTTAGCAAAAATCTGTGTTTTTTGGCTTTTTAAAAAATTATCTTTATTCTCTTCAAAAAATACAAATAAAATATATTAAAAATAAAATTCCTCAATCTTTATTTGCTGTGCCTTCCTATAGCTTATAATTCACCAGTAGCTTGAAATGGAAGTATTAAGAGGAACCTGAAAAATCTGTCTTGAGTTCCATACATTGTCCTTCATACCCACATTCTGTAACACACTTACCTTCTTCTTGGCAAACAGGACCAAATATTTCAGTCAACAGAGTGATCCCTTTTGAAAGCTGGTCAGGTGGCATGAGTACCTTCAAACGACCAGGTAGTGTCTCAGCTTTCAGGTCAGTGGGTTCATGGCTTTAGAGGAATGCTTCATGAAAGCATTCCTCTAAAATCTCCAGATCTGCAGAATCCAGCATTAGGAGTACAGAAGGCAAATAACCCCAGAATGTGTATAATCTGAAAGAAACCACTTCCATTTATAATGTTTCTTTAATTTTTTTATCTGTCTATTCTGGCTATCGGAGAAGGAGCACCGTGCTTGTTATAGAGTCATAGCTTGTGTAGTAGACAACAAAGGAGAAACCAAAGATATCAGGACATTATCTCCTACCTGATGCTAATTAAAGCTGATTCTCTACTAGGTCAAGGTGTCTATTAGACCTGCTTCTTGGGGTTAAGTCTTAGCAGAAACTAAGTATGTGTAGTAATTTGTTGCAGCTAAAAGCATATATAGAAGCTAGTTATGTAGTTCCATAGAGAGTGCTCATCCAGCACGTATGTGGCCCTAAGTGCAATCTTTGATACAACCAAAAGGGGGAAGATGGAGGGAGAGAAAAGAGAAAGGGGTGAAAGAGGGAAAGGGAAAGGGAGAGGAAGAGTGTTAGAAAGGGAGGGAGAGAGAGAGAGAATTCAGACAGCATAGCAGTCTCACAATGGGTAAATTAGAGGTGTTGATGGGATCTGAAGAGCTAGTGTGAGTCAGCGTGTGGTCTTACTAGGAATAGTCAGAATCTGTTATACAGTTTCTAATCCTGTTGGTACAATCACTGTGTGTGTGTGTGTGTGTGTGTGTCTGTGTCTGTGTGTGTGTGTATGTTTCAGGACTTGAACTCATAACCTTGTGCTTGCCAGGCAGGCACTGGTGCAACTGAGTTATACCCCTGGCTCTAGTTGCTGATCTTATCTCTAATATATGAGGCTATGGAGAGTAACCTTTGGGTCAGTTATCATGGGACACATGAGTCCAAAGAAGCTGTGTGGGAAGTGTACATGTTTACATTGCTCATCTTGCATGTCACAGGTTAGGACCTGATTTAGAAAGGACAGTGTTATAATTTATGATCTTTACTTGAATTTTCAAATGTTTCTCCACAGTTACTAGCAATGTGTGTTTTGTTTTTGCATCATCAGAATTCTTTTCTTTTTTTCTTCTCGGAACTGGGGATTGAACTCAGGCCCTTGTGCTTGCCAGGGAAGAAGTGCTTGTTACACTGAGCCATCTGCCTGGCCCCAGAATTCTTTTCTGAAAGATGGGCTCCCAACTTTCAGAAGACGAGATTGGGGACACAATCAGTTTAAACCTGTACTGCTCTTTAGGAGGTCCCAACAGAATACTGAGCTTTCAGTGGTCACTGTTTTTGGCACTTTGGCGCGTCCTCCTTGTCCTTCTTTCTGTTAGATGGTCGCAGGTTGATGCATGAGGTGTGGCAGCAGCTGGATAACAGCACCAAAGGCTCTGGAGCTCACACATTTGTCTTCCTGAACATAAGTAGTAACACAAGGATATATGTATTAAAGTTCACAGGCTGGCCAAATAGCTCAGCAGACTAAAGCGCCTACAAACAGGTGCAGTCAGGGGTTCGATCCACTGGCCTTTTGTGCTGGCCCAGCCCCCGGGGCTCACTGACACAGCAATTTAGACTGGGAGTGGCATGCTCCTGTAATCCCAGCTCTTGGGAGGCTGTAAACAGGTGGATCTCTATGAGTGCCATCTAGTAGTGAGACCCTGAACACCCTGTAGACTCTTCCTTAAAATACAAAACAAATAAATAAAATTTAAAAAAATTAAAGTTCAATAAAGGTACTGGATTTTCAAATCTAGGCCCTAAAAATGTGCTTCATAATCTGGTTGAATCTTTCCTAGATAATTAAGTGACTTCCTCCTCAATTTGGATATAGAGTACTCCATTTTGCCAGTATTGAAATAATGTGTCCCATATCTACCGAGTTTCAAAGGCAAGGATCTTAGGAGTAATTTGATTACAGGTCAGGAGGGCCTGTGAGGGAGTCAGAACCTTAAACCAACTGAGAGAGAAGAAAACAAACAAGAAGTATAGACTAGAAATAAGCAAGTGAGAGGTGACCAGAAGCAGTTGGCATCTGGGTATTGCTTTGCTGGTGGCCCTTCAATATTAAATCTAGTGGGCATGAGGAGACCTGGTGTGGTATAGAGAATTTTTTTTAAACTTTAGAGTCTACACCAAATTTTCAGTCTGCTAGTTGCTTGGATAATGGATCTGAGAATTGCATACACAAGTAATGTGTGTTTTTCTACATATCTGTGGAGGCTCAGAAGATTTGACACTGGGAGATTAGAAGCAAGCACAGTAGTTAGCCTATCTGAATACTTTTAATGGCTATATGAGACAAAGTCTATATAAATACCCAAAGAGGTTGTTGCCTTTTAGTTCCATTTCAGTTGTCAGAAGCAATTGTATTTCACACATACAATTGTGTAAAACCCATTATATACCTCATCTCACTTAATATTGATCATATTAGAACAAAGTAAAATGGGCAACCTTTTAAGCTTAAGTATTTTGACTCAGATATACTGACCCACAACTGCTAGTCTCAAACTAATATTATTGCTGATGCTGAAGGGGAACATCAAGATTCTCATTGGTCAGAGCCAACATTTTTTACACTAATTTTATTAAGAAAGAAGTAGCAGTGAGACAGTTTCAAAACAGATTAGTAGGACAGTTACAATATTAATACATGGCATGTTGTTTTTGTAGTAGTTATTCATTGTACAAGATGCAGACATGATATCCTGTCTAAACACTTAGTTCAAAACTTTCTTCTCATTGAACTGAGAGTAGCTGTATATCTCTCTCTCTATATATATCTGTATATACAAAATAGTTATATATATATATATATATACTACACACACACCTATATACATATACATACATATATATATATTGTATAATATATATATATATATATATATATATACAGATATATATTTTCACTACAAAATGGTCATTCATTTATGTCCCCTTCTTTGTTTACTTTTTTCAGAGATGGGTCTTCCACTGCCATTCATATACTGTATGTGCATGTATTCAGCAAAGTAATCCAATGTAGTCCAGTAGTCCATAATAGTAGTGAGTTATCCATCAGACTGGCAATGTCAGAAGTTGTTGACTTGAGTCTTTTACAGCTCAGCATATTAATATGGCTTTACCTTTTATACCTCATTTTTATACTTTTCTGCTGGATGGTTAAGACCAAGATAAAGCAACACTCATATAACAAGAAATGTAACTTTTGTGTCTGACAAGGTTAGTCAAATCCTCTCAGGATTTACCCTGAAACCCTGTACAGCAGTTTGTAGATCTTTTGTCAGTATCACCCACATGGATGAATCATGATCATTGCTGGTCAGAGCCAACTTATGTCAGAATTACTACAACAGTTCGGTGAAAAGTTTGACTTCTGAGTTTTGTGCCAAAACTCCCAAAGTGTTATTGCCAAAGGCATGATCCAGGAGTCTTTAATTCACTAAGCTTCCTGGGAGCTCCTTCTGTTCATTAAATCCAGAGGACCATGTTTTACCTATATTCTTCCATTGAGTATGCTAATCTTTTTAAAAAAATGAAATTTCCTGACTAAGGTCATGCTCAAGAAACTTTAAGAGGTAGTATACAGTTCTTAGCAAAGTTTTTGTCTTGTTGTGCTGATTATTAGTACCTTAATAAAATATTGTATGGTTATTTCATATACATACTATGTTATAGTCCTCCTGCTACATGATAATTGGCTCCTAAAAATACCATACAAGGATAATTCGTAGGCAAGACATTTTAAAATTTAAAAGAATGAAGAGGTTAGGGGACTGAAGTCCAAAATGAAGCTACTCTATAGTTTTTCTTTGTATGAACACGTAATTAAAGTAATAAAGATATCTGGCTAAAAAAGGCTATCGCTGGTCACTTTACAAGACTCATGATATTATAGTAGTCTGGGATTCTGTTTTAAGGTGCAGAAAGCCAAGTCTAACTAATTTAAAACATTTTTTCTTGGTTCATGTAGTTAAAACGTCAGGTTGGTAGGCTCGCAGGATCCAGCACACAGGTGAGACCCCCAGAATCTGCGTGCCTCCCTCTGGGCCTTGCCTGGGTCCCCATGTCATCATCCACAATCATGCACAAGTTTGCCCACTACGAAGTCCATGTCCAGAGCACCTTGTCCATCTCTAAGAAGAACCTTTCTTTTTTTCTGGTGATTCTATTGAAAATCCATTGAGTTCTTATCAAATCCCACACACATTGATCAGTGGGATGTAGACTTTCTCACCACACCCCACCCCACCCACCCAAGGATTCGGGGAGGGAGATTTCTGAAAGGAAACCAGGAGGCACTTTTCAGAAGAGAAATGTGGATTTCATGCAGTTTGTAAAAATCCCAGCTATTGTAGATAGGAGATCCTCAGAATCTTCTTCGTTTAAAGTCTCTGCATGATGGCTTTACTTTGAAATTTTAATTTTATGATTGTATTTTATTAATATATTTTTTTTGGTGGAACCAGAGATTGCAACTCAGGCCCTTACACTTGCCAGGGAAGTGCTTATTCCACTGAGCCATCTCCCTGGCCCCCTTATTAATATATGTTTGCAGTACATAATGATTACATTCATTGTGGGGAGCTGGTACACATACACAACGTATCTTAATTCTTTTCTTTATCAATTTCCCCTACATCCCTTCCCTTTACCTCCAACTTTTAATCCCCTCCCCATTTGAAAAAACTCTATTTTCATTTTTTATTTGATCCTTTAAAAAATTCTTTTACCCTTCCTTCTCTGTTTGCTAATGCTGTAAACAACCTTTTCAAGAAATGACTTTGTTTTTCTGTTCATTATATGTCTTAAGTTTTTACTCTAGGTATATTTTACATCTTTCTGTGACTCAGGATTTTTGTCTATAAAGTAAGATTAGAAGTGTTTCTCCAATAGGGTTGCTGTGAGTTTGGATGAGATGAACTAATCCATGGCACACAGTAAGAGCTCTACAAACATTAGCAAGCATCTTTGGGGAGCTCTGGAAGTCGCTGGTCTCCTTTAACTAATAGTGTAACTCTATCCAGCCTTCCTAGCAGATATGCGTGTGCAACTCCAAGCTTGCCATCTACTTTCTCTCAGCATTTTTTGCTTCACAGAAATCTTATGGCAAAGCACATGGGTCACTTTCCTCCTCTGTCTCTTGTTGTCCTGTGGCCCTCTTCTAATTGTTGCCAGAATTCTCAGAATTCTCCTACATGAAAGTGAAATTCTTGAAGTCACTGAAAAACTCATATTAAGACAGATCCTCATGAACATGTTGATGAGATCAACTCAAGGTAGGGTGAAACTTGTTCTGTTACACAGTGATCCCATAGTTTACAAAGAAATCCTGGCTGCCTCACATCTGTGACTGTAAGAAGTGTGGGAGATACAACTGGAGGTAACATGATAGTTGATATTGGGCAGCCAAATAGCTCAGCAGATTAAAGCCCTGCAAGCAGGTAGGTGCAGGGGCTGGGGGTTTGATCCCCTGCTGGCCCCGCCCAAGGCACGCTGAGACAGTGAGCGAGACTGGGCGTGGTGGTGTGCTCCTGTAATCCCAGATCTTAGGAGGCTGTAAACAGGCAAATCACTATGAGTCAGATCTAGTAGTGAGACCCTGAACACCCTGTAGACCCTAAAAAAAGGATAGGAAAATTGTGACTCCATCTCACTTTTATGTATCTGACTTTAAAATCATGCAACAATCTGATTTTTAAAAAATCTTGTGAATTTAATTTATTACTACTTTCTCTGTATCTAATGAATCTTCTGAGGAATATAAAGATAATAATTATAATCTTAATTAATAATTTTTGTGCGCTTCTATATTCCAGGCCATGTGAAGTGCTTTATAAACACTAAATAATTTAACTTTACAACGTTGTAATTTCAATTACAGGGGAAATGAAGTCTCAAAAACATGATATTAAAAAAAAACCTGATATTTCTTTTTTCTAAAGCTATACAAGTTGTAAATAAGAATTTTTATGGTTTGAAGAACACTCACTTATTAAATATATAGCCAAACAAAAATCAGAAAATCTACTAAACAATAAAAGAATGTGGGATTGTAATGGATGTTTGCCTTATTGGTCATTGAATTTACCCTACAAGATTCATGATT
The DNA here is from genome assembly GCA_004027165.1 of Ctenomys sociabilis. Classification (NCBI taxonomy): domain Eukaryota; kingdom Metazoa; phylum Chordata; class Mammalia; order Rodentia; family Ctenomyidae; genus Ctenomys; species Ctenomys sociabilis. The sequence continues at coordinate 19,539 of PVKA01017517.1, forward strand.
TGGGAAATTTGGTTATATTTTTTTGCCTCATAACATGGTATTTCCATTTTTATCCCACTCACCATCTTACTTATTTGGTTGTTCACCAGTTTATTCAATGAACATTCATCTTGTGTCTACCCTATGGTAAATTACATGTGATTCTGGCAAGCAGCAAACCTTTACTTTTTCCAGAAGAGTGGTCTATTTTCAAACCATGGGTAACCACTTGTTGGAGTTATAATATAGGTTGTACTTTATTATGTGTATTTTTAAAAAGAATGTTATTTGAATGATATCAATAGGTACATCTAGACTAGATTAAGAAACAGACAAAGTTCTCACTAGCATTCTGCTGACAAGATTTTCCAGGGGATCAAAAACATCTTTTGGAAAGAGACTTTTCATCACTGTGCCCAGCACTTTGACTCTGTGTTTTATCTATAATTTGCTATGAAGGACACCAACTGACATTGATACGGTGATTTTATTTTTTGATATTCTGAAGTAACACTATATCATTCCACAGAGAGCATACCGTTTTACTTTCTCAACAAATTCTGCAAAAGACTTTTAATTTCTCCATGTTTTCTTAATATTGCTTGTTTTGTTTTTCTTTTTTTAGTAGACATCCTTCGTGGGTGTAAACTGATATCTCATTGTAATTTTCATTTATATTTCCCTAATTATTAGTGATGTTATGCACCTTTGCATGAGTTTAGTGACATACACGATTAAAGCTATTGACAATCATTTAACAATTGTGAAAGATATTTTCTCAGTGTGCTGGCCAGTATTTGTGTTAAAGGATTATGCAGATCATTTTCAGAAAAACAGAAATATAAAAAGTGTGTCTGATTTGTGATATCAGCTATTATATTTCAATTTGCACCACTGCATTTTTTTTTGTTTTTGTTTGCTTCTAGCTTAACTCTGATAGAATTTCCAGTAAGTCAACCTTAACAATGATGAAAACCCTATATCATTAACATAATAGGAGAAGGATTATTTCAAAGTTCTTAGAAAGGGTGCTTTCTAATCAAGAAGCTAGGACATCTGGCCTAAGATCTGGTGAACTGAAAGGTTTTAGATCTAAAAGAGACAAAGGTGAACTCTAGAAAATAGAGAACCTCAGTTTTCATGGGAAAATATCAAATTTTAATTTATATCACGATATATTTTGTTTGTTATGATTACATGTATTATGAACTAATGAATGTTGTGCATTCTAAAATTTGGGAAGAATAGGCTGTATAAATTTCAAGATTAAAATATACTCCCTGAATATCTTTAAAATATTAATTTGATCTCCCTCACTATGATTAAATGAAAACCTAGCACAGAGTAAGTCTATGATATATTCCACTGAGATTTCATACTTTCCCCTTCATCTTTGACTAAAGATCAGTGATTTCTGAACACATTTTTTTTATGATTTAATGAGGCCCACACACCCTGATGCATTTGAATGGTATCAACATAAAAAACACAAATCCGAATTTGGTGTAAACTGCTCAACCGCATGGAGAGAGCTGGAAAAGGTTCCGTGGCCGAGCAGCAGAGCGGTCGCTGAGAAGGAAGTGAGGCTTGCTCCACGTAATGTGTGAGAGCCACTTCTCGGGCCTGGAAGGGATGCTCACCAGCTGAAAACCGAGGCCGTGTGGCGCTGGGCACTTGTCTTATTCTCACAGAGGTCCCAGAACTAGAAGGACTTTTCTGTTTCTTTTCTCTCCGTGCACATTCATGTGGATAGGTGTGGTCAGCGATGTGGGCATCTGCAGAATTCAATCTTCTAAAGCTGTGGAGGGCCTAGGAGAGAAGACTGCAGCTCTTTCTCCAGGTGTCATTGGCTCTTAGCCCAATGCCTTTGTGTCTCAAATGAACAGAACATTTTAAAGATTTCTTCAAGGTTTTCAGGGCAGGAAAGACAGAGTAGCTTTTAGTGTTAAAAGATATCTTTAAGTTTCTCATTTCCTGTCTCTGGTGCATTCACCTTCAATATTTCTTTCCTATCAACAGATTTCTAAACAGCTCTCCAATAACATTCCATTTAAAATGGAATTGATTTTGTCTTGAGGTAGCTAACATTAGGAGCTAAGTGCACGTTTCCTGTTTAATCATTTCAACTTCATTTCCTAAAAAACAAACAGACTGAGCATTTAGTTGATTTGGTGGTGGGTGAGACAAAAAGGTACAGTCTTTTTGGCTCAGAGCCTGGAAAAACCCAATAAGTGCTTGAGAGCCAGCAGTTTGGGAAGCAGTTAAGTATGTTATTAGACACAAATCTAAGGTCATCAGAATTTTATTGCACAGAATTTCAGGATTTTGGGGGTCAGTCTCAAGAGACTCCTAATCCAATCATGTGCCTGAGGTTCAAATCCTTGTCACACCCTTGCCAAGTGTTACTGTGACGTATAATACCTTACAGTTGTGGGGCCCACAACTCAGCACATTTCAAACAACTCTCCTCAACTGTAATTACAGGGAAGACTTTCATTATGTGGGCTCAGAATCTGTCATGGTAATTTCTACTCAGTGGTTCTAGAGAAATCAATGGGAGGGGAATCACACAAAACAAGTTCATAATTCTGTTCTACAACTCATTAAGTTTTTAGAGTGCTTGACAACTCCTAATTCTGGCAATAGTTTGTGCATTTCATCTCTGTGTAGAGCAAATTCTAATTTGCTTGTGGCAGTTCATGACTGTGGAAGCCAATTTCACCCCACTGCTTCTGAGCATAGCATTGACCTCATTGTAAACAACCTGCCAAGAAAAACAAAAACAATAATAACAGCAGCAGCAGCATATAACTTGATTGTGAAATGAGCAAGTATTGATTCCTCTAAAGAAGATATACAAATGGTCAATATTCCCCTGCAAATAGGCATAATATCACTAATTAGGGAAACAACTCAAAATTTCCATATCAATTTATACCCATTAGGATGTCTACTACTTAAAACTCCAAAAACTGGAAGTGTTAAGAAAACATAGAACAATTTGAAATTCTTTGCATGATTGGCAAGAATGTAAAATGGTGTGTTTTCTCTGGAAAATGATACACTACTTCATTATTTTTATTATTGCTGCAATACAGATTAATCTTGATAGCGTCATCCCCAGTGAAACAGATTCCAGTCACACACATAAAAGCACCATGATTCAACTTACATGAAGTATTTAATACAGACAAAACAGAGACAGAAAGAACCTCCATTATCAGGGGTTGGGGAAAGAGGATAGGAGAAAAATTATTCCAAGGTTATAGAACTTCTGTTTTGTAAGGCAGAAGGAGTTCTGGAAATGGCTGGCAGTGATGCAGCACGCTGGACAATTAAGTACAACGGACTTAACTTGCAGGTACAGCTATAAAGCCTGAGCTGAGTACCTAGCAACACACACGCACACACACACACACACACACACACACACACACACACACACACACACACCCCACACACACACAAAAGAGAAAAGCTAGAAATGGTAAATTCTATGTTTTGTTCATTTTATCAGCAAAAAATGGGTAAGAAATGAAATTGCAGATTTCACAGACTCCTCCGGCAATCCTGCCTCATAGCTGAAAGCTGAATGTGGTCTAAATCACTTAATAAATTTCATCTTATTTACTGCATAACATAGCCAAGGGCACTCCCCACCCCCACATTAGGAATAACAGTCAACATTTCTTCTGTCATTTTGTAAAAAAGGATTATTCTACCTCTTTACATGTATTGACTCAAGTAAGCTCCTATGAAGTAGGTAATATTATTCCTATTTACCAATGTACTGGATATTTACTGAGAGATAAAGTAACTTGCTGAAGTTTGTATTAGTAGAAAAACCAGGGAGCAAATTCAGGCAATGTGGCTTTTCTGCACCTGAGTGAAAGCCTGGTCACATATTTCTATTAGATACTAATTTGTATTGGTTCATCACTCTGATTGACCTAAATCTTTGTAGATCCTGAGCTGGCATTCACTCTCAATTTAGCATTCTTGCAATCAGCAATTATAATCAGCCTATTTTCTAAATCTCATCCAAGATATTGATAAAAATGTAAAAGTGGACAGGTCCAACCTAAGAACCCTAGCACCCTCTCATGCATCACCAGGAGTCACCCTGCAAGTTGACATCTGTGCATTAATCAACAACTTTGGGGAGAAGCATTCAATCATGTATATGGCTTTATTAATTACACTATCTTCCTAGCTGAAGGTCTCTCAACTTTAATGTCACAATGCACTGGTGTGTTGCAAAATGACTGAGATCTTTCATAATATTTGTTTCTTAAAAATAGAGCAATTAAGGATTAGCACCAAATTAAAGCCATAGTCATCTGCTTCTACTTTATCCATATCTTTTTGAGGGTTGTAAGTAGGGTAGGTATTGTAGCTGGTGTGCGAAGGATAATTTGTATGTTCCTGGAAGAGTGACAAATAGAAAAATCAGCTATTAAATGTATGGTGGTAGAAAAAAGTGATGCATGCCACTTCAATCCACATTTATTTTTTATATTTTGGTTAATAGACAACTTTGTTAAACTCCACTGAATATGTCCTATTTCTATTTTTATGGCCATGTCCCTATATCAGCTTTCTATAATCTGTTTTATAGACTATTAGAATGTTTTTTCACTATTTTATTGCAAAAAATTAAACATACAGTAAAATGGAAATGATCATACAATGAATGTTCATATACACACCTAGGTTAAGTTTCTTTGATCTGTATTTACATATACCCTTCTCTGAACCCATTAAAAATACATTGCAAGCCTCATCACAGTTTACCCTAGGGGTCAGTCATTACCTGCTTGGTCATTTCTTGCTCTGTCTACCGCATGGTCAGTGTAGCTCAGGGAGTTGGTGCCTACAAACTGTATTTCCCAGGCTCCCTTTCACCTGGATTGTGTTTAGGTTTTGACAATAGGAAGAACTGGCTGGAACCTGGAGGATAATTGGGAGAGGACAGGGTATTTCTACGACCTTCTTGTGTTTCACAAGTGTTTTTGTTTACCCCTGTACCCACTCTCCCACAGTCCAGGCCTCCAGCACAGAGGCCCTGCTCAGTTCCCACAAGCCTGGACCATGGGAACATGGGAAGGCAGTAGCTTCCTGCTGTGGCCAAATTCTGGGTTGCATTTTTTTTTTGTTTTTGCATTGTCAACTCTTTCAGAACCCTTTTAGTTAGTTCCCTATCCTGAATTGTTCTTTTACACCTGGATTTTTTTTGTGTGAGTGTGTATGAGTTTTGCTTTCTTGATTCCAAATGCCACAACCTTTAAATTATTCAAGATAGTTCTCCTAAAAATAAAGACTTTCTTCTATGAATCTCAATACAATTATCACTTAAGGAAATTAGTAATACCTCCCTAACATCATCTAATATTCCAGGTTCTAGTAGTATTTCCTGTCTTGTTCCAAATGCATTTTTGTAATAATTTCTTCAAACTCAATCCAATCAAAGTTTACTCACCAAATTTGAGTCTACTGTCCTTTTGATCTGTCTTAGTCATATAGTTTCATTAGTCTTTCTCTCATGATATTGACATTTTGAGAACAGACCAGCTATCTTCTACAATGGCCCCAAGATTTCTAACTTACTTCCTCTTGGTGTTGCTGGACATATTTCTAAATTCTCTACATTTTTTGCAATCTGAGAGCAAGGTATAAATTCATACAAAACACTTTTAGTAAGAATGTTTAATAGTACTGCTATTTATTTCATAATGAATTATACCAGGAAATACAACATGTCGGTTTGTCTCACCTGTAATGATAAAATGTTTGATTCCTTAGATAAGGTCACCAGTACTGTATCTTCTCAACTCTCAGGGTATTTTTCACCTATCATTTTGGTTTATATTCTTATAGTCCCATATATTGCTGATTGCATATTAATATTACATTTTCATTACATTTCAGGGTTATACTTTCTCTATATGGGTTAGTAGCCTTTTAAAATTTTTTTAAAGTATTTTATTTATTGGTTTGTTTGTTATAGGGTCTTACTACACATTTCAGACTCATAGTGATCCTCCTGTCTCAGCCTCCCCAGCACTGGGATTACAGGCATGTGGGCCAGCAAAATATGTTGGTACTGAGTACTGAACTCGGGTCCTTGAGCATGCCAGGCATGTGCTTAGTCTGCAGAGCTATCTCCCCAACCCAGGTTGATAATCTCCATACTATACAATACTCCAGTGGGGAATTTGTCTGACATGAGAATATTTTACGAAGTAAATGGCATGCCATTAAGCAGTGTGATCGTTTGCTCATGTACCTTAGTTTAATTTCTCTTTTGCTTTTCATCCCGTCTTCTGTTCTCTTAGCTTTAACACCCAGTAAAGAATGAGACAGAAATGAATTGGAATTAAACTTAATTTGCTTTCCACCCATTCAAGTCAGCTGAGTCAACATGATTGGAAGAGATCTCACCTTTTTGTCAAACTTGTTCTTCTCCTTGGATTGCGTAATTTACTAATCTGTGTCACTCAGTGACACCAACCCACAAACTGCGGCTTCTTTTTGATCTCTGACTATTGATTACATCCCTCATCAGTTTTTTCTCAGTATGTATCCATTCTGCATCCTTGATGGTATGTGTCTTCCTCAGTAATTCCAACCTTACTGCCATTTCTCAAGGATAATTTTTAACCAACTGTCATGCAGAGTACTTGAAAAAAAAAAGTTTTCTAGGCCAATAATATAGCTCAGCAACACAGCACCTGCCTGGTAAGCACAAGTTCCTGAGTCTGATTCTTAGTATAAAACAAATATAGGTTTTCTGGGCATAATCACACCTGTAATCCCAGCAATGGAGAGGCTGAGGCAAAGGGACTGTGGCTTTGGAACCAGGGCTGCACAGAGAGTTGGAGGCCAGTATTGCCTTCATAGTGAAATTCTGTCTCAAAATAACACAAAATGAGATAAGACCAAGCCAAGTGTTAGCTTTCTTGTTTGGAAGCTTACTCCTTTCAATTACCATTTTATGTGGTTTTCAGCAAGTTTATTCTGATTTCCTTATGTCAGTCTTCAACTTCAATTCTTTCGGTGACTCCCCCTTGCCTACAGGACACTCTCCAAAGCCAAGGTGCTGCTTCCCTCTCCCTGCTCACGTCCTGACGTGCAGCCTCTTGTGCCCGCCTTCCTCCTGCGCTCTAGCCTGTTCCAACACAAGCTGCCCTCACGCGCTTGTGCACTTGTGCTTGCATTGCCTCTTTTTCCCGAACGTTCCCCTGTACCATATTTATCCATTTGTCCTCTGCTCATGCTTCAACTAAAGAGGTATCCTTGCTTGACTCCTTCCGCGAATCTCTCTGACACTCGGAATCTCAGCACCTCGTACGGCGATGGCCAAGTGGGGATCAGTACATTTCCACATGACCTTGTCAAACTTACAAAAGATCTGAATCCTTCTTCCATCTGAAATTCCCTTTCTCCTTAAGTCTCTTAGCAAAATTGCCTAGACTTGCCCTGGTATTACCATAGTAAAGATATCAAGCATCAAAAAAGAGAACTCAAAGCTTGAAGCAACATTTTTTAGGCCAGCATTGGGGCACCTGCGTAGGTCTACAGAGAAGACCCAAGACCTAAATTCTAGCAAAATTACAGCTAGATCAACCCAGAGTAAAGAAGTAAACTCTGGATCAGGTTGTGGGAAACACAGCAGAGGCAGTGCCAGAAGAATCAGCCCCAAGAACGGCGCACGGCCCTTGCACAATGAATCCAGACTTGTATGATTTGCACCAGCTCTGCAGACTCATGAAACAGGGCTCATAATAACTGTAGCAGAGGAAAGATTGCACTACATTAAATAACCATTCTTTTTTCCCTCAAATGAGTCACCCTGTGTTTTTCTGCCTCTTTTAGAGAACAGGGAAATGATAAACAGGGACCTAAGAAGGAATAAAAATAAACCAATGATGAATTTTAACAAGCCAATTCAAAAGAATGCAAATACTATCACATGAATTTGAATAGGAAAAGGAAAAATGTTCAAAGAAAATGATTTTATAAAGAATGATAAAAATAGCAGGATAACGTATGGAATCTGTAACTCATGAAAAATTTTTAGAAAATCACTATTTCCTAACTTCTTTATTTGCTTCGTGTTCAGTAATTATGTGCTTTAAAAAAAGTAATTCTCTAATGCCTTTCTAATCCATTGGGAATGAATTCTGTATCTGCTAGCCTGACTCTAAAGCCTGAGCTCTGCTCTGCACTATTCCAGCTGCCTCTCACACCTCTGTGCTTCCTCTCCAGGTGCCAGCCACCAGCCCTTTGTCATGTTTCTTCAAAGACACCACTTTCTTTTTATTGTTCCAGCACTTTTACAGCTCTTTCTCTGTCTTGCTGGAATGGTCCCAGGGTATAGCCACTGATCCTGTGCCACCTTCCCCAGCCACACTCGCCCTCAAAACTCTCAAAAGGATTTCTCCTCCTTATCTCTCCTTCCATCTGAAATAGCTCTCACCCCTTCACCTCTTTCTTAGAAGTTTTTTTTTTTTAATTTTACTAATCAGAATCTGCAATTATATCTTCTTCTGGGAGGTTATTTAGTGTTTTAAAGCTTCAAAAATGCAAAGACCATATCTGTCTTGTTTGTGATTAGGCAGTGGGAACTTGATGGATAAGTGTTGTTGAATAAATACTGGTAATTGTTGTCTTTTCAATAGAATTGGCTATTTATGCTTCTGACTACCTCAGAATCATCTCTCTATTAGCAGCGGAGCCTGAACCTTAACCTGAACACATGCCTGCCCAGAAAAAAGACTGTATTTTCCAGGGTACTTTCCAGCACGGAATGTTTATGTGAGTAAGCTCTGGCAATGGCCTGTAAGAAGTATCTTATGCAGCACAACTAATGAGAAAGGTCTTTGACCTTCCCATCCCTTCTACAGACTATACTGAGATACAATGAGTTGACTTCAAGCAACCAGGCTGAGCCTGAGGTGGCATGCACAAAGTTATAAAGTGCGATGCAGAAGGAGCCTGGATCATGGTGATTTTGTGGGACAGAGCTGCTGTACCAGGTTGTGGCTGTGCAATTGCCACCTGTACTTAGTTCTAAGGGCATAGAAGGGGCTGTGACACAGGCACAGGGCAGGAAGGGCGTCTAAACAGAGTCATGAAGGCAGTGGAGTTAAATGGGAAAAGATATTCCAAGAAGAGCACATCCAGTTAATAAATGGACTAAATTATACCATAGCAGAGTGCATTTAGATGATGACAAGGAAAATCATAGGATTATTAAGATACAAAAGCTAGTCCAGGCAAAAACTGTTACAAAACCACACGGAAGTCTGACATTGTGGCAGACTGCTTCCTATCTCAATATTCATCAGTCACTCCTCAACTCTCATAAGTCCTTCTTATAGTTACTAAACATTTCTGTGTTTCCTTCATTATTTTTTGGTGGAACAGGGGATTGAATTCACACCCTTGCACTTGCCAGGGAAGCACTTATTCCACTGTACTTTGCAGTTTGATATGGCCACCTGATTTGTTCTGACAAATAAGATGTGGACTTTAAGAAACAGAGTAAGAGTCACCTCATTATTCTCTACTCCTCTTCCCCACTCCACAGTGATCGGCAATAGTCTTGGTTTGTGGAGACAACACAGAGCACAGAGCCCTAACCCATCTAGGACAGCCAAGGAACGAAGTCCATAAGCCTTTGAGGTGTGGAGGATGACATTGCAGCATGCCCCAGCTCATTCTGGTGGGTAGGATCCCAGTTTTAGTCCTCATAGGAGTGGAATTGGGTAAGACGACATTTCCCAGAGTCTGTTGTAGCCAGGCATTGTCAGATAAATGATAGCTGTAATGAAAAAGTAGAAGTATTGGATTTAATCTCTGGAAAAGCTGCATAAAGAGAGGTGACTTGATTGAGGAGGTCCCATTTCTCCTTCCGCCTGTCTCCTTTTCTTGTCATCTGGAAATATGGTCTCAGTGTGGAGATGTTAAGGGACATCATTAAGAGGTAGAAGTGGGTTGAGTCTCTCAGAGAGCAGGCTCTCATAGAATGAGGCCACCCCAAGCCTTGTCCCCTTCTGCATGTGACCATGTTCCTTTCCTCTTCTATACCACAGTGTGATTTGGCTAAGAACCTCCTCTAGGGCAGTGCAGTTGTTTTATAAAATTGGAACAAGTAAGTACCATACAACCCAGCAACTGTACCTGTGAACATTTAATGCAGAGAAATTAAGGCTTACAACACCACCACCAACTACTACTACTACTTTACACAAATGCTTCTGACAGCTTTATTCATAATTGTTAAAGACTATAAATAACTTAGAAGTCTTTCCATATCAAGGGGTTAAACAAACTGTCATGCATCCACACTATGGAATACTACTCAGAAATTTTAATTCGTGATACACATGGATACCTGGATGAATTTTAAGAGAATTATACTTAACAATAAAATACACAATGTTGCATGCTGTATTAGTCCTTTTTATATGACATTCTTGAAATAACAAAGTTAAAACAGCAGATAATACAAACAGCAGATTAATATTTGCAATTTATATTGCTAAAAGGACAACTAGTTTTAATGAAAATGCTATGTACCTTTATTTTATCAACATTAACAAGGGCTGGGAATATAGCTCAGTGGCATAAGCACCTGCCTGGGAAGTGGAAGGTCCTGAGTTTGATCTCTGGTGTCTCCAAAACAAACAAACAAAAAAAACACTTAACATACTGGTTATGACATCATACTCATGTTATCATTAGGGAAAACTGGGCAAAGGGTGCATGGAATTGAACTGCATTATTTCTTGCACCAACTATCCTGTTGATTGTATGAAAATCTGTAGTTTTTAAAAATTAATTAAAAACACAAAAATAAATTTTAAAGGGGGTGAGAAATTACAAAGATAGGAGCTTTAGTCAAAACCAACTGAAAAGTTTTCTGTGACTTGATCCTGGTATTCTGATGTTTTTTTTTTTTTTTTTTTTGAGATTTTCAGCTGATTTTAATGTTAGCTAGACTTGAACTTATAGCAGAGCTGCTAAAAATTATATTACACTGCCCCAGAACTTATTATATAGACTGCTGTTCTCAGTTTCAAAGCAGGCTGCACATGCAGAATGCAGGTGGAGGAGACAGAATAAGGGAAGGAATTTCAGAACCAGGTCTCAGTGTCCATCATTTCAAGTTATTTTCACCATCACTAACAGGTAGAGGCCACTGGTACTTCCCACTCAAACTTTGTTGAGCTCTGAGTGGGTAGGTGGGAGCACATTTGGTGTTTAACTATCAGAATCTTTTAGGAAGACTCCAGGTGGATGTCCACTTAGGCAGAGGATGTGGGACATTACTGGTCCACTCCTTGAGTAGGATAGTAGAGGGTAGCAGGGCAAATACAAAGAGGAATTAGAGAAAAGGATGCCATCACTTTTGTCCTGAGTTTCCTATGCACCAAATCACATACAAAGTGTCATCAGCCTTGAGGCTACAGGTTTTTTCTACACCAAGAGAGAGCCACCCCCACCATGGAAAGAATCTTAGCAATGAGAGAGTTAAATAAAATACCTGAGAGCTAAGCAGTTCAGCTGGGAGTGAATCCTCACAGAAAGAGCATGGGAAAGCATCAGAGCCTTCTGAAGTGTCTACAGGATGCTTCATTGATGAAGCTGGATGGTTCTGAGTTCAGTTCATCATGAACTGGAAAAGGAGTGAAACCGCAGAGCTTCCCAGTATGTGAGATAGTCGATCCACCGCCCATCTCTTCTTGTTTCAGCACAACAGGATAGCTGTTGCAGCGGCTCCTGGTCCTGTATGCACATTAGCATCACTGGAAGCTTTAAAAGAAACGTTGCTCATGTTCCCTGCCCCCAAGCCCCTGGAAGCCAATTGCCGCAAACGCCACCCGCAGTAGCATCTGACCGCCTTCTGCCATCAAGGATGACATACTCAGCCTCCTACCCAGCATGTCCTCTTGAATGGCTCCAAGGCACCTCAGCTCCTGCCACGGTCTCTCCGAGCATTTTCTCCTTGTAGTGCACCTCGGGTAGTGGCTCCCTACTCTGTCCAGCTAGGCAAGCATGAATCAGTGAAGAACATCTTGGTATTTCCCTCTCCTTCATCCCTTTCCATTGTCCCTCAACTTTACTTACTTCTTCCATCACAAAAGCATGATCTTGGCAGATCAGTCTTGTTCCTTGCCTGTTCAGGTGCAAAAGCTGGTTAACCGGCCTCTCATATGTTTTTAGTCAGCTCCAATCTGGTTTGCACACTGCTCCTAGAAGAACCAACTTTGAAAATGTGATCTCGTCATCCTTGCTATATCCCTAGATGCAAGTGAAAATATTTGGATGGTTTTTTTACTGCACATGGGATCAAGAGCCAAATCATATATCTGCCATAAAAGCTTGCCTTGTGTGGTACTGCTCCCCTCTTGCATAGCAACCAATCCATTCTCTTTCTCTTCTAGTACTCCTCAGTAATCCACACTACCTTTACCACAGGGTCTTGGCATACAATATTCTCTCTGTGTGGAAATATCCTCTTGTTGGGCCTATCTTCCCTATCTTCACCTTTGACTAAACCTATAACCTTAGATTGTCCTCTATGCCTCCTCCCTGAAGCTTTCACTAGTGTCCTCAGTTAGAAGTAACTTATACATGGCCATGCCTATAGCTCTACCTTACTGTTACAGGCCTCACCAAGGGTACATGGATGATTACAGTCAGTCTTCTCAATCATATGATGATGTTGCTACCAATCACAGTTTGAAAATGGGTAAAATGAAGAAAAGAACATTAAGTCACATGACTTTGGCTACCTGCCCTGAAGCCTGCCTGGTTCTGAAGCCCAAGCAGGTCATAGTGTGAGACCTGCTAAAACACATGCAGGTCATCTCGTTGCCAGAGTCTCTTCTGCACCCAGAATGCCAGTCATCCATCAGAGGTGGGACCATAATTCAGGGCCCGCCCTCATGTCACCCTCTGGAAAGTCCTGTGGCTTCTCCATGCTGAAGGATAACATAAAACAGCACAGACAGGAGCAAGCTGCAGTGATGCCAAGGACAGGGCAAAAGATGCTGAAGGCAAGCCCTTCACAGGGAGGATGGAGGCTCACTCCTCGCCCCAAGGCAGGAGGGCTTATTTTGTGTGTGTGCAAGAAATAAGTTATTAGTGGTAGCAACAATAGGGCTTTCTCAGAAGAGGCCTTCTACCAAAGGAGAAAATAAACATTGCTTAGGACAAATCTCATATCATACCTTAATGTTTACAAAGGAGACAGAGGGAGAGAGGCCAGGAAAGAACAGATTTCCCAGGGGAGAAAACTGCAATGAGAACATGTAATCTGGATCAAGCCAGAGCATGTTTGAACAAAAAGACTATCTGAGGACAGAGGGGACTCTGAGGGTAAGATAGGATTTTACACAGCAGGACCGCTACTCGATTTATTTTAGACTGTTTTAAAGTGGTGAATGCAGTCAAATGTCAGGGCAAGAAACTCTGTGAACAAATACCATTTCCTACAGGTTTTGATACTTCAAGGTTTTTACCAGTTCCAGAATACATGTTTTATAAAAGACAGATGGTAGGAAACAGAGAGATGGACTCAATAGGGACAGGAAAGGGACCTGGGGGAGGAAGGGAGGTATCAAAGGAATAAATACTTCATATGTACATGGACCTATTTGCCAAGATGTGTGTGATTGTTAGGTATCATAAACACATGCAAATGAGAAGATACATATTTTAAAACTGACTTAACTGTTAACAGTAAGGCAGCAGTTGAGTAGCTTTCAGCATGAGGCAGAACACTATGTGGTTTTAAAGGTGAGGTAGTTGGCCAAAAGCAATGAACCAGGATAATACTAATTGATTAAGTTCACAAAAATCCCAGACACAAGGTATGTATGCCTAGCATTATCACAATGTGTATTTCTTTGCTTTTCATTTCAAAACTTTGTTGGACAAGTAGGAACATCAATAGAAAAATGTTCATTTGTAACATTACAGCTCCTGCTTCTGTATTAGCCCCAAATTTTCTCCCCTGTAGTAAGAAGGGAGAATATCTCTTCATGTCTCTTCATATCAACACTGTTCCCTTTTCTGAGTTGTGTTCTTTTCCCTGAAGACACCAGTATGAGCCTCAGGAAACCCTCGGAAGGTCCTTGACTGTTATCTGGGTTTCCTCTACCATGTAGCCATACTATCTTCTAGAGCTTGTGTTTGTTTTCTGTTGGTGAATAACAACTTACCATGAGCTTGGGTGCTTAGGGGGACCCTCAGATTCCTTGGATCCAGAGTCCAGATAATGGGATAAGTGGATCTCCTGTTCAGGGTCCCTGAAGGCCACCATGAAGGTTTGGCCATGGACTGTGATCTCATCTGAGATTCAGGATTCTCTCCTCACCTTTCATTTGTTGTTTGTTTGTCAGAGCTGAATCTTTCACAGCCTTAGAACTGAAGTCTTCATTTTCTTGTTGCAACAAATTTTTAGGTTTTAGAGGCTGCCTTCAGTTCTAACCTTGTGGCCCTGTACAGAATGCAGCTTGCTTTTCACAGACCACTAGAGAGCATTCGTTGGTGCTTTAAGACTTCTGGAGGACCCCAGTTAGGGCAGGCCCACCAACAGAGGCATCCTTTTAATGAACTCAGGTTCAACTGAGTGGAGTCTGAGCTACATCTTCATAATCCATCCACCTTTGTCACATACTGTGACCTAGCTATGACATTTCATCTGCACGGGGTCTAGCCACTTTCAAAGGGAGGAGATTACATGGAGGGTATATTCCAGGAGATGTAAATCCCAATGGCTTAGGATTTTCCTCACTACAAGATTACAGAAGATAAATCAAGGGTACTTGTAGTATGGAATTGAATCTACTTGAAATGTATTTTAATTAGAAGGAAATTCATTATAAAGTATTCTTAAGGCTATTTTACACAAATTTTGTGCCGATTTCAGCAGAAATCTTTCCTTGCTCTTTCTCTTTGCATGAAGTCTCCCAAGAATGCAAGGTAAGCTGTTTAAAAAAAAACAAATCTATTATAATAGTTATCTCTTGGCATGTTTGGGTGTAGGGGATGGTGGTAGTGGTTGTTTTGCTTCATTTTGTGCTTTTGCAGTGCTGGGGATGGAAGCAGAGGCCTTGCACATGCTTGGCAAATGGTCTGCCAGATGCGCAACACTCCCAGTCCCTTGATTTTCTTGGTGCTGTAAAACCAACCAATGAACAAATTAATCAGTCAACGTAACCACCCAACAAAACATAGCCCAGAGATAAATTGGATATCAAGGAGGATAAAATAATAGGTGTTTTTTTTTTTAACTTGGGGAGGAATTCCATTCCAGATTTCCTTGAGACCGAAAGTCTCATTGTAAATAAATTGAAAACAGGAGGAGAGGGTTGGCAAAGCACACTGTGTGTACTGAGGCGGGAGGGGCTCGGGCAAGGAAAAGATGTGCCCACTGCTTCCTGGCTCTGCTGGGCTTAAGCCATTCTCTTAACATACTGTGTCAGAAGGAGCTGGTCCTGGGAAAGAATGTAGCTTCTCTTCTGCTTCTGGCCAAGAAGCATCTGGCGCTATCCCATTCCCCTCCAATGGTAACGGTATTGACCAGTACTTTACAGCACTTACTGTAGATCAGGCACTGTCCAAGGCTGTTTATACATAGTAACTTAGTATGTGCAGCAACTCTGAGCTATGAGTGCTACAGTGTAAATGCACAGGTGAGACAGCCTGCTCTCACCAAGAGAGAGGCAACAGCCCAACTTTGGACTTGGGCAGACCCCCTCAGGTCTACTCTGCTTCCCTGGGTCACACCATCTTACAAGAATGCATTTTAAAAGTTCACTCTGCACTTGTGAGCACCATCATCCCCCACGAAGTAACCCCTTTCCTCAACTTCCTACCCTCTCGCTGAGTTTCTTATACACATACTTCTTTTTTTGGTGTAAGGTTCATTGTATGTTGATTATCATTTTATTTGTTATAAATCACTGGTTTGTTTGCTCCCTGAACATAATTTTTAAAAAATTAAGAAAAATTTCCAAAACAAAATGAGCAACAAAAAGCCAAAGATTAGGGAAATCCTGTTGCCTTATTTGATTGTCTCTGAGAGGAAAGTACCAGAGGCAAAGGGACTGGCGTTAGGTCGGACAGACACAACACACCTCATGACTCCTGATAATGTCCCAGACGATGACAGGATTTGCCTACATTTGGCCTGGCTTTGGCCTCTCATTGTATTGCTTCTGAGCTTAATTATACCCCTTTCCTCCTCTTCAAAACCTACATTTCTTTCTTTCTTTCTTTCTTTCTTTCTTTTTTTTTTTTTTTTTTTTCCCTTTTTTGTATTTCAGGGAAGGATCTACAGGGCATTCAGGGTCTTGCTACTAGATCAGACTCATGTTGTTCCGCCTTTTTACAGCCCTGAAACCTACATTTCTAAATGTAAGTTCCTTAGATATTGACTTCTTACTCAACTTCCATGGTTATCTTTGTCTTCATCTTTTTGCCTGGCTGAGCTCTCTGGTATTACTTTCAATACAGTACCTCCTACTTTGCAGTCTTTTGTCTTTTGTGTGTCAGCAGCTTTATGCAGTAGCTGATCTTGGGGTTACTCCTTTACCTGGAAGATTTATAATAGTTTTGCCATAAACATTTCTATGGTGTCTACTAAAATTCAGCCTGTTCTATGCTCTTCATAGTTAAATAAGAGCTGGTATCTTCTTGTATTTGTTAGAGATTTTTGTTGACAGTGGAGCCTAGGAATCATTTCTATCATTCACAAGGGAAGAGATTTCAGTCAAAGCATTTTTAATTCCAAGTAACTGAAATCCATGACACAGAATGATGAATTAGGTTAACCATAGAATGATGAATTAGCTCCCTTGCATTTTAAGACATTGGAGCCTTCCAGAATGGAGTGCACAGAAGTGTAGGAGGTACTGTGGCTTACAGAAGATCTTTAAGCATCAGAACCACAGGGACAAAGGTTGAATTCATTGCTTGATTCTTGCTCTACTGGAATCTTGTTTTGGAGCCTGGATTTTTCTACTTTCTCCACATGGGCAGAAGAACCACCAGACTGCATTATCCCATTTCATCTATCCCCAGGTGAAGAGGGTGGCTTTTGTCCACAGCTGAACTGCACTGTCTGGGAAAGATTTAGATAGGCAAGGCTTGTGGAGTAGGGAAGAAGGGCCCAGAGGCTGTCACATGCTGACTGAGCCTCCCCATATGTTTTGGGCCACAGTTGAAGCCCTGTCTCTGGCTTACAGAGATGCAAAAGTAGGAGCTCCACAAAGGAAAGGGCTGCAGTACAAAGGACAAGATCCCATGGCTGTCATGATCAAGTATAAGAGAGGCCCTCTGAATATAGCTTATCTCTCAGTGAAGCATTTAACCCTATCTCTAACATCCAGTTTTCATTTTGCCATCTGACATAAGGATGTGGTTTAGACTAAAAGAAAACTGAGCGTGACTCAGCAAAAAGATTGTGGTGCCATCCAAGCCACAGAAGGCACGATGTCTCTGCAAACTCACAAATTAAAAATGACTGGAAGGAGAAATTTGCTGAACAGATACAGGAAGATTTCATCCCCAGCAGGGAGAAAGCTCAGAAGCTACAGTAAGAAAGAAGCAGATAAGGGCCACCAAGAGCCCCAAGTTAGAACCAGCTATGTTACTATTTAAAATGGAGACACATAGAGCCATAGAGAGCATGGCTGCCTTCAGAGTTCACTAAAGCTGAAAACATCAGAAGGCTGTCTGACAGGAACTGAAGCTACCTCAACACACTGACAGCATTGTTCTCCACCTTCTCATGAGTCAGCAAAACACATTAGCCAGTGAATCCTGTGCTTTGGTATTGGATTTTGCTGCAATTAACAACCAAGGGTCTGGAGGTAATTTAAACAGGGGAGTGGAGTAGGAATTGGGAAGCAGAAAGTGCAGAAACACTTCACTAATCTGAATTTGTGGAGAGTTCTGGGGTTTTCTCAAAAGACCACACCTCAAAAGACTCCATCTGGGTAAAATCAAGATGAAATGTTTGCTGACTACGTATACCCTAGGGGTGGGATGCTCTTCCTAAGAGCTCCTAAAAGCTTTTCCAGCAAGCTATTGTCATAAGAAAAATAATAGCATATTTACAGTTTTCCTTTTTAATTCTGATGGTAACTCAGTCATATTTCTAATCTCTCTCTCTCTCTCTCTCTCTCTCTCTCTCTCTCTCTCTCTCTCTCTCTCTCTCTCTCTCTCTCTTTCTCTCCAAACCATACAATTCTCGGACAACTCATGAACTAACCAGAGCAAAAGAATATATCTTTTTAAAAATTTAGTACAAAAAATTTGGAACTTAGAAAATTAGAATCTATGATGAATGCACATCTCAATCTTTAACGTGGTGCCTTGTGGGAGGAGGGATAATGGGAAAGGCGAATGTAATTCAAACGCCAGCCTGGAGGAATCATTTCCATTACTGTTTAAGACTTTATTGTAATGAGGTCAGTGCTGGTCCTTATGTTATTAGCCGACCAGTAAGGACATAGACAAGGTAGAACAGAAATTAATTAGTAGTATAGGGGCTTTATAATCTGAGATATTCAGAAACTGAGCAAAACTAGGTCTGTGTTCTTAAAAAAATTATAGAGAGACCTTATTAAAGCACAGAAGGCTCAGCTATTTAAGATGGTGACATACATAGAGGCAGGAATGTGCAGAGAGAGGCTGAAAGGCAGCCAGGCCCTGAAGGAATTTCAGTGGAATTTCTTCACCGGAGGAGTAGTTAATAAATAGAGCAGATTTCTAAGGGCAGAAACTAGAGCAGCTATTACAAATAGGTTTCCCCTCCTTTTTCAAAGAAAGGATGGTAAGAAGTTGGAGAGGAAAATGTTGAAACAAAGAAAAACAAGCTTAGCTGGATTTCCCATGCAAAAGCGTCTGTTTCCAGACATTCAAAACGCGCTATCATTTAATAATCACAAAACATTCTGTGGAGTTGGCTTTGGGTGTTAGTTTTAGATTAATACTAGATATCATTAAGACCTGCGTGTAATATAATACTTTCGAAGATCTGAGATCCCACTTGTTTGGTTTTGCTGCAGTATTTCCCCTATTTTCCATTGCAGAGAAGGACAGAAATGAGGGCTAGAATAGCTTTTCGTGTTCTTCAGCCATCCCCACCTCCCATCTCTGAGGCAGGGCTCTCCCTTCCAGCGTGGTGTACGAGGGCTTTTCTGTGACAGTTTCAATATACCAATTGCTTATGAGTCCACAGGTCTGAGTCCTTTCTTTTCCTTTTGATCAGGACTAGGCAGACTTGGATGATCACTAACTCATGCACATGGGTTTCTGTTCTGTGGATTATAAAATGATGGCAGAAGTATGTGTATGGTGTTATCATAGTTTTCAGGGAGACTAGAAGACTTTGACCCCCAACAGTCTATCAGTTTCCCAAAAGCTATCTCAAGTTGAAATAACAATAGCAAAATAAAACTATGCCACAATATAGAAGCTCCTATGTAAGAACAACTCTGATATACTTGCACTTTGATTCATCTATTACATACTCTAGGGGTAAATCAGTGATTTCCTAACCAAACTCAGCTTCACTTGACATTCTTTGAGCCCCCCTTTCACTGTTCCCACTCAGATGTTCCTCCCATGTGGAGTTTGTGGCATGGCGGGCTGGGCTGCCATTATGCTTTACACTTTTATCCAGGCTTTTTGAATGTTTAATCAGGACCCTCATATCTAAGACCCTGCTTTGAAGTCTTCAAATGATACAGCATGTGTAAGTGGGCACTTGTCCGTGTTAGTCCATCATTCACAATGAGTTTGGCTGGATAGTGAGGCTTACATTCTCAGTTCAATACTTCATTGGAGCACAATGTGGTACATCAGAAGTGTTGAGTTTTTGCTTGTTATTTGACCAGTTGGTGTTTGGCGGTAAGAAGAGGAGAACTTGGATTGCTGATCCCAATGCCGACCCCCATCTTCCAGTTCCAGATAGCAAGAGATCTCTGATTAAAGTCAATAAAAAGATAGAGGAGGGAATGCCAAATAATAGAATGGGAAGTACCACAGCAAAGGGGAGAGAGATGAGGAGTAGGATGGAGTGAAGTGAGAGCTGAAGCATGAGGTAGGAAGATGGATCACGCTGATGCTGCAATTGTTAGCCATTGTTCTCTAGTTGAGAATCTTTTTATTTTTTATTTTCGGAACTGGGGATTGAATCAGGCCCTGTGCTTGCCAGGGAAGCACTTTTCCCACTGAACCATCTCCCTGGCCCCTTCTTGAATATTTTTGACTGTGGCACAAATCAAGAAATAAATTTCATGTCATGACCCAGGATTCCCATTCCCACATGTGTATGGAAGTGCAGTACTGTGTATGATACTCATAGAACTATTCCAGTTGTTTAACGAAATGGGTTTTATCTTTCCTATGTGTAATACATTCTCAATGTCTCTATTATTCTGTCCCATCCCATCCCATCCCATCCCATCCCATCCCATCCCATCCCATCCCATCCCATCCCATCCCATTGTACTTCATTTTGCTTTTTTAGCATTTTTAAATGCTAGTTGTGGGCTGGTGAGATAGCTCAGTGGTCTAAAATGCCTACTTAGGCAATCTTAGGCAAGTGCAGGGACCATGGTTCAATCCTAGCACCACATGCTGCACCAGCCCTGCCCCCAGGATGAGCTGTGCTGGCCACAAACAAAGAAAATCTGGTTGTAATCTATGATGCACATTGGATAGCATAGGTGTTGCTCAAAATACAGAGTGTAAAATTCATGCATCTCTACATTTTTCCTTAAAAGGCTCACAAATTGAACTTGTTATTCAGGCTGTCCTGGGAGAACTGGTGAGGGGCTTCTCCTACCTTAGCTCTAGCTATAAAATGCAGCTCATTACTGAAATTTGGTCTTAAAAGAATTTGTGATGGGCACATTTTCAAGATCCTGGGTCAAGTGTCTCTAGGAGTTCTAGCTACTGGGTCAACTGTGGCTCCCACAGGCTTCCCTTTGTGGTTGTTCGTTTTCTTATCTCTGATGCATCAATTCTACAATTTCCCTTTCCTTCTCTTTTTGCATTACTACGTGGTAGCAATACTTCAGCAACTTGTTTTAAAAAGAAGTCCTCCACTTTTTCACAGGAAATGAACAGATTTATTGACAGTAACACAGCTTGCCACATGGCTGGTTCACATAGCCCAGACACAGTGGAAGTCTGTGGATTACAAGTTTCCTCAAGATAATAATAAGGATATGCTAAAATCATTTTGGTTAGAGGGTAGAACTATCTCTGATGTATATTCAAGTATAGATTTGTGTGAAATGACTAGTGTTTTTTCCCAGTGAATAACAACATTTTAAGGACATCAGTTGTACTGAGGATATAAAGTATTTAAGTCTATGAGGATGGCATATATCGGGTCATGAGTGCTCACTGTGTAGGACTAACACTGTCTGCAAGTAGAGGTTTGTGATTCTGTCTTTCTTTCCCACCTACTAATATTTCATTATATAGTTAACTACTTGAGCATGGGTTATACAAGGAATCTAGTGATCTGTGTGAACAGATTGGTATCTAAGTATTTCCTAGGGTGGGTGGGTTTCATTTATTTCCAACCTCTTCTTTTGGTAGTCCAGTCACCTTGTTCTGCTGTATAAATCCTCAATAAGACCAAAAATTAGTTCTTGGGAGATGAAAATGCCTTACATCTTATGAGTAAGATGGTAGATCTCTTACATCTACATTTCATGCTGTCAATCAAACCAAATGCCTAAATGAACCGTTATAGGATCAGTCATGAAAACTGAGTTGGGAAACAATGTTCCCATCTGAAACTTGGCTGCCCTTGAGAACTTTGTACTGTTTCCATTCTTTTCTTTTGTAAGACCTGCAGGGGGATGAGGTGTCCTTCTTGTTGCCACTTGTATACTAGCCTTTCTTTCTAAAATTTCTCATTTCTTTTAAATACCTTTAGAGCCCATGTGAATCCTCCTGCTTCAGATGGCTGCAGGTAGATACTCTGATCAATGCTGCTACAAACATTTGTGTACATTTTATGAGGGCCAAACGTTTTTATTTCTTATGTTTTTATGTAGACCAGTTATTCATATATCTGGAATTTCTGGTCATAGGGTAAATCTGTGTTTAACTTATTTTGGTCCTGTACTGAGCATCAAACCCAGGACAATCACATCCCTAGACCTTTCCCCTCTTTTCTTTATGAGACAGTCCTCGTAAGTTGCCTGGGCTGGCCCAGAATTTGTGATCTTTCTGCTTCAGCCTCCCGAGTGTTGGGATAACAGGTGTGCACTATGAGTCCAGCAATTCTAATGAATTGTCAGTTTTTCAAAGAGCCTACACCATTTTACAGTTCCATCAATACTATATGTAGATTCCACTTTCACCGCATCCTGTTAAATACCGTTTTTATCTTCTTTATTGCAGTTATTCTAATAGGCTTAAAGTGGTTTCTCATTTACCGTCCTTATGGTATGTGATGCTGAGCATGTTTTCACATGCTTATTGGTCATTTGTATGGCTTCTTAAGGGAAATGCCCAGTTCTTTATTGGGCTGTTTGTTTCTTTGTATGGTGTTATATGAATTGTTTGACTTTCATAATGGCATTCTTTGAAACAAAATGTTTTTAATTTTGATATAGCCTAATTTATTTTTACTTTATTGTTAATGTTTTTGATGTTACACCAGAGAAATCATTATTTACCTAGTCCAAATACACTTACGTTTTATTCTTAACTTTACTACATTTTTATAATCCACTTGAGTTAATTTTTGTATATAGACTAAACACACAAAGGTCCAACTTCATTCTTTTGAATGTAGATATCTAGTTGTCCTCGCACTATTTATTGAAAAACTACATAATTGTCTTCACACTCTAATGAAACACCAATTGATCAAAAACATACAGCTATTCCTGCAGTCTCAATTTTATTCTGCTATTTTTCTGTCTTTATACAAATACTACATGGTATTGTATGCTTTGCAATTCAGTGTACAGCCCTTTCACCTTTGGAGTTCTTTTTAGATTATTTGCTGGTTAGTCTAGATTATTTATATTTTCATTTGACTCTGTTTATCATTTACTGAAAAGAAGCTAGCTAAGATTATGATAAGCCTTGCAGAATCTGTAGATCAATTTGAGAAGGATCACCAAAAATCAAGTCCATGAACATAGGATATTTTCTCACTTATTCAATCTTTAGTTGTACTTGTCAGTAACATTTTGTAGTTTTCACAGTGTAAGTTTTATCCTTCCTCTGTCATATTTATTTCTAAGCATCTTCTTTATGGTGCTCTTGTAAATAAAATTGGTTTTTGAACTGTGTTTTGCATCACTCGTTACTCGTGTACAGAAAATGCCTGGTTCTTCCATACTGGTAAGGAGTCAAGCAGTCTTTCTAATCTTGCTTTAGTGCTAATAGCTTTCTAGTGGGCTTACAGGATTTTCTACATACAAAATCTTTAAGGCTTAATACAGGATCATGTTATTTGGAAGTAGATATTAATTTTCTTCTTCCTTTCCAATCAATATGACTTTTATTTTCTTACCTTATGCCCTTGTCAGAACTTCTATGGTGTTGACCAGAAGTGGTGAGAACCTAGGTCCTTGTTTTATTATTGTTCTCAAGGGGATATATTTTTACTATAGAAGTCTTTCACCTCTTTGCTTATATTAATCCTTAGGGTTTTAAAGCCTATTTTGAATGGGATTATTTTTCTGATTTCTTTCTTAGCTTGTTCATTACCAAAAATATTGATTTTTAATTTTTTTTACTTTTTATACAGTATAGAGTTTATCTTATATTAATACATTCTGTGTCTTCATATTATGAAGACAATTTAGTGGAAGAATCTCCCTTTTGATGTCTGAATCATCTGAACACCTACATAAAAAAAATTTGTTTGGATAACAACCACAAAAAAGACAAGGCAGAACCAAAAAAAAGTTGTCCTATTTTGTTGGTGGACTTTGAAGTGGACTTAAGTTGGTTTTCTTTTTAAAAGCCTCCAAAGACAAAAAGCAGCTTAAAGCCTAAGATAAATAATTTTTATTTATTACTATTATTATTAATTTTTTATTTTTACTGATCTACTGGTCTCCAGTACTGTGTTCTGGTTTTTGTTGCTTGCTGCACATTCCCCTTTGGCGGTTTCTCCTCTTGCTCCTTCACTGGCCCAGCTGTAACATTTTCATCATGTTCTTCATCACTATCAAATTTTGTTCTTTTTCCACCCTGAAACTGTGCTGTTCTGTCAGGAGACCCAGGCTGGGCAGATTTATTTCCTTTTCCTTCTCCTTTAAACCTAGGACCTTTTGTTTTTCATTTGTTTAGGGATTCTTGCGGATCTTCTATGATTTTTTTTTCACTCTCAATTACATCAAAGAATGGCTAGAAGATGAAGGTCAACAACTACATATTTAGATGAGGAGAACATCGCACAAAACACTTAAGGGGTCAATATTTGCTGGGCTTGATAACAGTGAATCTGCCAAGAAGTCTGTAGAAACTCTGGGCCAGAAGTACAAAGACAGACTTGCTAATACTTTTTTTTTTTTTTTTTTTTTTTTGCTAACACTTTTTAAGGAAGATTATTTTGCAAGGAAAAATGAAGAACAAAAGAAACATAAAGTTGAAGTTAAATTAAGAGCTAAACAAGAGCAAGGAGAAAAACAGAAGTTAGTATAAGACACTGAAATGAGATGGTTACCAAAGTTTCCAGGTGACTTAAACTTTCAGACCTTAAATTTTTAGAACTTAAACTTTCAGGTGACTTTAAACTGGTCAGACCTGTAGAGAAGACTTGCATGTCCTTAATGATGAAATAAAATGGATAGACTAGTCAGAGGTCCAAGAGAGGGAATAATTCTATTTAAAGAAAAAGCCAGAGAAGCACTGGATAAGGCCAAAGAGGCCAATTGATGGCAGGCTACAATCTGGGAACAAAGAAGTGATGTGAGCAGTGCTGCAAAGAGAGGTGGAAAAAGAAGCTTTGAAAAAAGTCATAGCATTTTTTTTAATGTATTTGGTACAGGGTCTTACTAAGCAGCTTGGACTCATAGCAATCCTCTTGTTTTCAGTTTCCCAAACCCTGGGATTACAGGTGTGCACCACTAATCCCAGACTTGGCCATTGGCCCAGCACGCCTCGTTGGCAGATGCCAGCGCAGCATGTATGGATGGGAACCCTGCACTTGCCAAAGCAGGTGCTTAGTCCACTGAGCTATCTTGCTGGCTCTAGTACTAATTCTTTAATGTTGACTTTATATCCCATAATTGTGCCATATTTGTTTACCATTTCAAGAAGTCTTTTGGGGAGAGTTTACTGTCTTCTAAATACAGAATCATATATCTTTGAACAGGGCAATTTGACTTCTTCCTTTCTTAATTTTATACATTTTATTTATTTATTTTTCTTGCCTAATTTCTCTTGCTAAAATTTCAGATACTGCATTAAGAGTGGTAAGAGTCGGATCCTTGTACATAATTTTAAAAGAAACATTTTGTGTTTTTCTCCATAGATGGTGTTAGCTATGGGTTTGTCATATGCTGTCTATTCTGAGGTATGATCCTTTAGTACCTAATTTCTTCAGGGCTTATTATGAGGGATATTAAATTTTGTTCAATATTATTTCTGTATCAAATGAGATTATCATATGATTTTATCCTTGATTCTACTTATTTGTCATATTACGTTTATTGACTCGTATACTTTGAGCTATCCTTGCATCCCCTGAACTAAAGCCACTTCTATGCTCTTTCAATATGTTGTTACATTCAGTTTGAATTTTATTAAGAATTTTTTAGAATTTTTCTTCATCAAGGATCTTGGTCTATAGGTTTTTGTTGTGTTCTTGTCTGGCTGTATTGTCAGGGTGTTATTGGCTTCATAGAATGAGTTTAGAGCATCCATTCCATTTCTACTTCGTGGACTCTTTTAAGAGGCACTGGTGGTAGTTCTTTAGCATTTGATAATATTAAGCTGTAAGCCCATCCTGAATTTGTTTTGTTGGGAGTTGTTTTTATTACTGTTTCAATGTCATTGAGTGTTATTGAGCTGCT
>PVKA01017518.1:0-45623 GCA_004027165.1 Ctenomys sociabilis
TTTTTTTTTTTTTTTTTTTTTTTTTTTTTTTTTTTTTTTTTTTTTTTTTTTTTTTTTTTTTTTTTTTTTTTTTTTTTTTTTTTTTTTTTTTTTTTTTTTTTTTTTTTTTTTTTTTTTTTTTTTTTTTTTTTTTTTTTTTTTGTCCTTTTGAGACAGGGTCTCACTATGCAGTTCAGGCTGGCCTTAAGCTCACTTTGTAGCTCAGGCTGGTTTCGAGCTCACAACAGTCCTCCTGCCTCAGCCTCCCCAGTGCTGGGATTACAGGCCTGCATCACTGCACCCGGCTCTGTTCTTTACTTTGGAGTGCCTGTCTCAAATTTGTCTTTCTTGCCATCCTAGTATCTGAAAGATAGACACCCGAAGCTCTTGGCTTTAGCAACCTTATATTGAGAACTATAGTAAATTTGCTTGCTACATTGAAAATCATAGTTCTCTTCCATAATGCTGCTCTGCCTTGTGTACCATATTTTTCTTCTAATTTATTTTTCTCTTACTGCTTTGTTGGGTTAGTACGTTCATATTTAGTATCACTATAAATTACTTTTCTTTTTTGTCTCTCCAGCACTGAGTTGAAACTCTTGGAAGAGGCCACCATTTCAGTCTGCAAGTCTTTAGGTAAGGGCAAGAATGGGTTAGGGAGAAAATTCTCTGCTAAAACTTAGATAGTGTGCTATGAATTGAATTAATAAAGTGATAAATCCTTCTTCGTTATGGTGATAATGGTTAATTACTTCTATTACTGCACTCATTGATTATATTAGAGCTTACCATTTGGCTATCATATACTTGGCTATAATTGTAGAGGTAGTAATTGTCTGTGCTAAGCTGTAGCTATTTCAGCTTTTTGTGTGTGTGTGTGACTATGGAAACACTGAGAAAAATAAAGATATTATGTTGCATAGTTGCAGTACTGTTTACATAGCATTTACCATTTGTCCTGTGATTTGCCAACTGCCCTAATGTACTATTGTTGGCTGCATTAACCAAAATAATTGTAACTTATTAAAATATATTAGGAAGCTTCTTTATTGCAACTTGATATTGTTATAAAAAGCATAAGATCTGGAATTATTTTAATAAATTAAGTAATTAATTAATTTTTTGGTGGAACTGGGGATTGAGCTCAGGCCCTTGCGCTTACCTGGGAAGTGCTTATTTCACTGAGCCACCTCCCCAGCCCCTTGGAATAATTTTATGATCTTCATTCTAGCACTGTTACTTAGTAGCTGAAATTTAATTTTTTTCATATAATTTGAGGTTAAAAAGAACTATTTTACAGGATTCTTTTAATTTATTTAGTACAGGGTCTACAGAGTCTCACTATGAAGACCAGACTCGTAGTGATCCTTTTGTTTAATACCTCCTAAGCGCTGGTATGATAGGTGTGTTCCAGCTTGCTCTGTCTCTTTCACCCCCAGGGGTGGGGCTGGCTTGTCAGGCCCAGGATCAACCCCCCAGCCCCTGTGTCTGCCTAAGCAAGCTTGTAATCTACTTAGTAATCTGGCCTGGCCCTTTAGGATTCTTAAAAAGGAAAAAATCATGCAATATAAAATGTCTAGTGTAACACATAGCATCTAGTTGTTACCATTTATATCAACAGATAATACCCTTTTTGACCTCTTTTCTCTTCTTGAGTGCTTTATTTTGCAATTGGTAACAGCTGAGTATGGTGGTGCATGTCTGTAATCCCAGCATTTGGGAGGCTGATGCAGGAGGATCACTATGAGTTTAAGGCCAGCCTGGGCTACATAGTGCATTCAAAACCTGCCTTAACTACATAGGAAGACTGTGACTACAACAACAATAATAACAGTAGTAACAACACCGATTAGAAATACATTTGCTTTTTAAAATGCAGATAATTAAAATTGTATTGCATTATTTTGGAAATTAGAGGCAAAGTGTCCGAAGAATACCTAATAAACAGGAGTTTTAGTAGGTGATATCAGTATCCTGATTTTAATTAATTTTTAGTTTTTGGATATTTTGAGACACTATGCAGTTCAGGCTGACCTTGAACTCACTGTGTTGCTGAGGCTGATCTTGAACTCACAGAGATCCTCTGCCTCAGCCTCCTGAATGCTGGTATTACAGGTGTGTGCCACCATACCCAGCAACAGTACTATGTTTTTATTTTTTATTTATTTATTTTTAGTACTCTTTTCAAATCAAGCTATTTGGATAACTGCCCCTTATATTATATGGATAACTTTTATAGCAGTTATTTTGCCCAAAACAGTCTTTTTTCTTTCATTTGTACTGGTGATCAAATTTAGGGCTTTATGGATATGTGCTGGGAAAAGGCTGTATCACTGAGCTATATCTGGTCTTGAGAAGTAATCTCTGATGAAGTATTTGCTTTTGAAAAAATTACATTATTAATGGTAGAGTTGTTATGGTAGTGTGCCTTCAAGTATAGCCATAGATTATTTTGTGCTAAATATAATTGTCTGTCAAAAACCATGTGATAAGTTAGTGCTGAAAATTTAGTTGTGTGTATTGTAGTAATGGCTTTAAGGTGACTTTGGTCTTTAAAAAAATTACATTTTAATCCTTGGGACATCAGACTATATCTCAAGGTACATAAACATGAGTTTGCCAGACCCACATTTATTATTATTTAGAATATTTTTTGCTGACTTATTAATTTTATTGGTTCCACTATATCAAGCAACAAGTACTTAACAGGTAAAAAATAACAAAATAAAATATTGAGTTAATATTTATTGAGTATTTATACAAAAGCATCAGATTTTCAGCGTATTTTGGTGTACTAAGTCTACAAAAGAAAAACAAAATTTTCAACAAATAAATTCGTACATGAACTACAATGAAAATACCCATAGTACTTTACCAAAATAATTTATTTCAGTTATCACACCCAAGGCAGTCTGCACACAATACCATAGCACATTCTATACACATGTACTCTTTACACTGGCCCCAGGCCTTTTTGAAGGACAACTTGACATCTCACTGGTCTTGCTGTTTTGTTGTGAGGTTCTTAATAAAATATCAATAAAATAAACTCTTACATTCTTAATATATATCCTGTGTTTAGAATAAACATCAACATTTTCACATCAGCTGTGTATTTACTTACAAAACCTAAAAGGTAACATCAAAAATAAAAACCTGTGTGAAATAAAAACACAAAAATCTACTACAGAAATAAGCTTTGCTTCAACTGTCACATCCAGGCCATTTTTACACATGACAACTACATGCACTGGCAGCACATGTGCTTAGCTTTTCTTTCTTGTGTGACAGTCTTGTCACCTTTCTTTTCGTTTTGTCAGGACATTCCTGCTATTTTACAAAAAATGCAGTTAGCAGGGAAGTAAGATACTAATAAAGTATCAAATAGGTAATGAGTGCTTCTTACAGTAGACATGGACATTTTCACATCAGCTGTTTACTTGCTTACAAAACCTAAAAGATAACACAGGAAAAATTATCAATAATTAATATTATTACCAATAACGAATACTATATTATCAATATAACATGAATAATATAATCAATACCAACTTAAATAATGTGTTAGTATTATAAGCAGTATAACATAGTAATACTATATTGTTAATCCATGATTATTGATAATATAAATATTTGTTAATATTATTAATAATCCCAGAAATAAAAACTCATGTGAACTACAGTGTAAACACAAACAAAAGTTTATGACAGAAATAATTTTTGCTTCAACTGTCACACCCAGGCTGGCCAGATAGCTTAGCAAGATTAAAGCACCTGCTTCGTGGGAGGCAGGGGTCAGAGTTCAATCCCTGGTGTGCTGTGTCAGTCTTATCCATAGGGTGTGCTGAGATGGCAATTGAGACTCTCAGCATGGTGGTGCATGTCTTTAATCCCCTTGGGAGGCTGAAAACAGGAAGGATCACTACAAATCCAGTCTGTGTAGTGAGACCCTGTAGACCCTGTACTAAATACATTTACAAAAAAATAAAAAGAAAAGAAAAAAAAAATTGTCACATCCAAGGAATTCCTCATGTGTTACAATTGCATATTCCATACACAAGTATCTCTTACACTGAGAGCACATATGTTTTGTTTTCCTGTATTTTTGTGTAGGGCACAGTTGACATCTTCTGACTTCCTGTTGTTGTGATGCTATGCCTGCCTGTTCACTTGTTGGCTCACCAGTATGCTTCACGAGTTTTTGGTGTAGTTCCTGGGCACAAATGTTTTGTTTTTGCTCTGCTGTAAATGATCTCTTATGAGGTCATGTTTCAGTCTTCTAAGAAAAATTTTTCATGATATTTTGCATTTGTTATTTTCTTCATAAATTATCAAACTATTTATGCCACACATGTTCAGGATGGAATAAGACACAACCATTGGCCAGTGCTTTGTGTTTTGAGTGACATTGTAGTTGCTGCATAACTCATCAGCAGTGTCTACTCCACCTTTGGTTTTGTTGTATAGTTCCTGGGCACGAACATTTTGTTTTTACTCTGCTATAAATGAAAGTTGAGACCATCTCTGGCTTCTGTTTTTGTTAAGGTTTCCCTAGCATTATTTCCATCCTGGTGTAGTGTTGACATCAGCAATAGCAGTTTGTTTTTCTTTGCCATATACCAGCCCAATGTTATATCTTTCTGAAAATCAAAGATGATAATATACAGTTCACTGTTTTGAAACTGCAACATTTAGAATTTCTGCTTTGTTCACTTGTACAGTTCCCTTGCTCATCAGTTTGTGCTATTAGCAAATTTAGTGTCAATTTGAACTGGTAAGCCGTTTGTTGAAAGTCACATCTGATTAGTTTGGGAGATGGGAACCACAAGTTTATTTATAGCATCATTTGATTTATTACTATACCTGTGAGGATAGCTGAGTTATAGGATGAGTGTCTAAATTGAAAGCCTTGGGCTGGGGAGATAGCTTGGCGGTCTAAGCCTTTAACCTGGCAAGCACAAGAACCCAGGTTTGATCCCCAGTACCGCATGTACTGTACACCCCAGAACCCCAGTGTGCCGTTTGGGCCACTGAAACTGGGTGTGGTAACCCACACCTGTAATCCCAGTGCTGGAGAGGCTGAGACAGGAGCATCACTATGTGTCTGAACTGCATAGCGAGACCCTGTACCAAACACACCCAGCTAAAAATGCTTGTATGATTTAAATTTAATTTAGAGAAACACTGTAATTTTTGTGGGTATAGGATGGACGTTGGAGTCTGAATTTCCAGCAGATGCCCTGATGCTACTTATGCTGTGTATTTGTTGGTGGCATCTGGAATGGCAAGAGGGACCAGGAAGATGGCTCAGTGGAATAAGCACTTCCCTGGCAAGTGCTGAGTTCAATCCCCGGTTCTGCCAAAAAAAAAAAAAAAAAGAAAGGATCTGGAATGGCAAGGTGCTATGACATTTTATTGTGATGCTATTTCCAGCAGGTGATTCATCTGCATGTATAGTGTTTCAAGTATATGTGTGACAATGTGGATTTAAAGAAATACGTATTTTGAACTCAATCTTTGCAAATCTTGGATGCAGCTTTGTTATTTGCTGAGCAAATACATAAAAAAAAAAAAAAAAAGGAGGAAAGATTTCTTTTGGCTCACAGCTTCAGAGGCTGCAGTTCATGATCAGCTATCCATTGCTTTTGGGGGTGTGATTAGGCAAAACATCATGGAACAAGGAGTGGCACAGGGAAGCTGCTCACCCCATGAGAGCCATGGAACAGAGTGAGTGGGAAAGCCCAAGAAAAGTGATACCTGTTAGAGGTGTGCTCAGTAACCTGCATCATTCAGTTGGATCCCACCTCCCAGTAGGCCCACTGAGCTATGAATTTAATTCACCTGATAAAGTGAGAACCCTCCTGAGTTATTTTAAGCCTTCAACACAGTGAAGCTATGGGGAGACATTATGAATCCCCACAGCAACACATTTCAGGAAGTTCAGATATATACATAATTCTGAGAGCTGCATAAAAATGAGTTCTGCTGGCAGCAGAGGCCACTGTATTTGAGTGTTTGCATTTTTGGATTTTGAAAATACACTTCATGTGATCCTAGCTACAGGCTGAGGTAAGAGGATTGCAAGCTTGAAGCCATTCAGGACAACTTAGTCTAAATGAAAAGTTCTGGGGTTATTACAGTTCATGGGTAGAGAAGTCCTGGGTTCCAGTACCATAAACAAACACCTATAAAAGAGAAACATTATCCAGAACTCTGTAATCTCACATTTTTGGAGATTGTTAAAGGAAAATGCTTGTGCACTTGGTACTGAAACATTGTTGACTTTGGGTCTACAACTGTTGCTCTCTGAGCGTTTATCTTCCTTAGTAAAATTAAAAGTTCTAAATAGTTCCTTCTGTTGTTCTTCTTTGCTTCTGTGACTTTCTGTGTAGTATAGCAGTACTTTATAATTTCATTAAGAATTCTTTGGTAAAATATTTGAGTCAGTAGGCAAGGATATGTACTTGAGGAAGTAGCAATCTACAAATCAAGGCACATAGGTAACTGAGGCAGGAGGATTTCTGTGGCTTGTGGCAGCCTGGGCTACTTAGTGAGTTCAAAGCTAGCCTGAATTACATAGCTAGACTCTGTTGCAAGCAACAACAACAAAAAGAATCCAAGAATATTTAAAATAAAAATAATATTTGTGCTTATCCACTAGAGTTGTGAGAATTAAGTAAAGTAATGTCTGGAAAGCACTTGTGTATGTTTCTCTTAGAGATGAGAAAACTGAAGTTTAAAAAGTGGAATTATTTGTCTGAGGCTTAATATTCAGAAACTAGATCTTTTGATTCTCAGGATTCTCTCAAATCTTTAAGCTAGGCTAGCTAAAATGCCTACCTTTTAAAACTTTAAAAATGTTTAGATGAATTCCTTAAAGTTTTGTCTGATCAAGAAAGCTCCTCCTCTAGCCATACCGGCTTGTTTATGTATATTTTCATCATTAGAATGGTTTGTAATGGACTGTCCAGCTGTCAGCCTCCTTCTCAAGTCTCCATCTTCAGTTCACCTGCCTCTACTCCAGCCTCCACCATGTCCATAAGGGTGACCCAAAAGTCCTACAAGGTTTCCACCTATTGCCCCCGGGCCTTCAGCAGCCTCTCCACCAGTGGGCCTACTTCCTGCATCAACTTCTCCAGCTTCTTCCGAATGGGCAGCAGCAGCAGCTTCCACCTCGCCTTGGGCTGGGAGGCTATGGTGGGGCTGGTGATGTGGGGAGCGTCACAGCTGTCCAGGTGAACCAGAGTCTCCTAGACCCCCTGAACCTAGAGGTGGGCCCCAATATCCAGGCCCTATATATTCAGGAGAAGGAGCAGATCAAGAACCTCAACAACAAGTTTGCCTCCGTCATCAACAAGGTTTGGTTTCTGGAGCAGCAGAATTAAGATGCTGCAGACCAAGTGTAGCCTGCTGCAGCAGCAGAAAACTTCCCAGAGTAACATGGACAACATGATCAAAAGCTACATCAACAACCTCTGGAAGCAGCTGGACACACTAGGTCAGTAGAAACTGAAGCTGGAGGTGGAGCTTGGTAACATGCAGGGTCTGGTGGAGGATTAAGAATAAATATGAAGATAAGATCAACAAGTGTTGATCAGAGATGGAGAATGAATGTGTCCTCATCAAGAAGGATGTGGAGGAAGCTTTCATGAACAAGGTGGAGCTCAAGTCATGCCTGGAAGGGCTGACTGATGAGATCAACTTCCTCAGGCAGCTGTATGAAGAGGAGATATGTGAGCTGCAGTCTCAGATCTTGGACACATCCATGTGCTGTTAATGGACAACAGTCGCTCCCTGGACCTTGATGGCATAATCTCTGAGGTCAAGGCCCAGTATGAGGAGATCTCCAACTGCAGCCAGGCTGAGGCTGAGAGCATGTACCAGATTAAGTGTGAAGAGTTGCAGACTTTGGCTGGGAAGCACAGGGATGACCTCAGCTGCATGAAGTCCAAGACCTCTGAGATGAACTGCAGCATTAGCCGCCTGCAGGCAGAGATTGAGGTCCTCAAGGGCCAGAAAGCATCCCTGGAGGCTGCCATTGCTGATGGCGAACAGTCTGGGGAGATGGCCATTAAGGGTGCCATCACCAAGCTGGCCAGCTGGAGGCTGCCCTGAAGAAGGCCAAGCAGGATATGGCCCAGCAGTTGCCAAGTACCAGGATCTCATGAATGTCAAGCTGGCTTTAGACATCGAGATCCACCACCTACTGCAAGCTGCTAGAGGGCAAGGAGAACAGGCTGCAGGCTGAGATGCAGAACTTGAACATCCACATGAAGACTACTAGTGGCTATTCAGGAATGGTGAGCTCACCCTATTGGGGCCTCACAAGCCCTGACTTCACCCACAAGTCTGCTGTGATTGTGAAGAAGATCAAGACCTGCGATGGGAAGCTGGTGTCTGAGACCTCCTATGTCCTGCCTAAGTGAATGGGCCACAGCAGCCTCTCTCAGCCCACACCTCTCCTGAGGCTACCCCAGAGCCCATGGGGAGACAGCTGTACAAGGGAGCACTGGAAGCAAGAGACCCACCTGAGGCTCAGCTTAGCCTTCAGCCCACCCTTTGGGGGACATTACTGTCAGGGGTACCCCTCCTTGCCCGTGCCCTCC
Source organism: Ctenomys sociabilis (assembly GCA_004027165.1). Classification (NCBI taxonomy): domain Eukaryota; kingdom Metazoa; phylum Chordata; class Mammalia; order Rodentia; family Ctenomyidae; genus Ctenomys; species Ctenomys sociabilis. The sequence goes on from PVKA01017518.1 coordinate 8,586, forward strand.
ACCAAAAAATGATTAAATTGTCTTTTCCAAAATAAAGGATGGTTTGTGATGATCTAAACAGTTTTATTTCTATAGTTTATCATATCCTCTATACTCATAAGTGGTCCTTTTTTAAAGCATATGTATAAATTGAATATCTCTGTTAACTTTTTACCTTTTCTTTATGATTTTGGATTCAGAGATGAGGTGGTTTCTTTTATTTTTATTATTTTCATTTTGCAAATCACTTTTTATGTTCAGAATTAAGACTGAGGGCAGCATTTTCTCTCATTGCTTATTTCCCTAATTAGGTGTGAAATTGGCACAAGGTTGGTCAATGAACAATTTCAAATTGACATCTGGTTTTATAAATGTTATCATACATTCCCTTTGATTTCATTTTTAATTTTAACTTTTTAAATCTTCTTCTTCTTTTTGCAGTTGAGAACAATCCTCGAACAGGAAATCTTGCTGCATTAATTAAGGTCTTCCTTTCTAGAACCAAAGAACTCAAACTCTCGGCAGAATGTCAGAAGTAAGCTGGCTGATTAAATGGAGTTTGCTTTGTAGCTAACAATGTGTATATTTTTCATTTTTGGTGTAAATAGCTTTTTGAAAAGCCCTGTGGAGGAATTATTGTTCTTATTTAGGGGAATAGTTAAGGAGAGGCTTTGGTTTGGAGTCCTAAGATGTTGGGGTGCGATTATAAATTCTAGAATCCATTTGATTTCAGCATTTTGTACAGTTGTTAAGTACAGTCACTGTATGAGATACAATTGGAATATGAATTGAAACATAAGTAGATATCACTGATTGATACAATGTAATCAATTAAAAGATAGACATTTTTATATTACAAGTAAGTTGACAAAATTATTGACAAATCATGCAGAAATCCTGGTCTAGAGACAAACTTATCTTACTCATGATTGCATATTGATTCTTAAATGACTTCCATCTTTCCTCTCTAGCCACCTCTTCATTTGGCAGACACATAATGCATTGTTTATTATTTGCTGTTTGCTGAAAATATTCATCTGTGAGATGTCAGAGGAGGAGTTACAACTTCATTTTACTTATGAAGAGAAATCTTCTGGCAGTTACAGTAAGTGTTACCTTTCGACAGTGTTCTCAGTATAGCATGTGTAACATATAAAATTCAAATTTGAGTAATGAAATGTGATTTTGAAAATTATGACTTTCCTCTCATAGCTCTCATTTTTTCTGTCTTAATAAGAAAGCTGGCAGAAGGCAGGGTCTTATTTATTTGACTTCTATGCATGTGGAAGGAAAAAGAAGTAAAATAAAAGTAAAACTTGTAAGTATGATTGACATGGTACATTATTAAGAGATAATTTTATAAATATTAAACATTACTTTTCACAAGATGGAACAAAAGCCTGAATCTGAATGTGTAAGAGACTACTTATTTGATATTTTCAAGGATTATGTTTTCTTTTTCTAAGAATAGTGAGAAAGATTATTTTTATTTTCTGATATTATAGAGGTCCCCCTGCCTTAATTATTAGGGGGGCCTGCAGTTTTTAAGATTAGATGAATGCTGGTGTTTCAATTTTCAGTATTAAAACTTACAATCTAGAAAGTGTGAGAGCAGAGTAGGATTATTAACAAATGAAATATGGTGAATGTAGTGTTTTGTATATATCCTTGATGCCAAGCTCTTTGAGGGCAAAGACAGTGTTATTGCTCATTTGATGATGTTTTGTTTTTTGAGATAGGGTTTCACTATATAGTATATGTAGTACAGCTTGGCCTTGAGCTTGCTTATCTAGCCCAGGCTGGCCTCAGACTCATGGGTAATCCTCCTTGGATCCTCCTTAGATATGGAGAGGCCAAGTTTGGCCTCTCCAAAACTAGGATTATAGGCATGTGCCATCACTCCCAGTTTCATGATTTTGTTTCCAACATATATCTGTGCACACATTTGGCTGACAGGAGAGATTATATGTGACTCACAATTATATTTGCCAGTTCCTGGCTGTTGTGGGAACTTTGTAATGTTTAGTTTTCAGTGAGGCCTATATGCTTTGTGAGTTTCAGTACATATTTAATCATACTTTCATATACTTAAGAGTGATTCTTTCTCTACTGTGGTTGCTCATATGTTTCTTTTTTTGTAAATGTCAGTTCAAATGTTGGCATTTTTTATTTCATATTTTAGATTTCTTGTATAAGGGAAAACATGGCAATATTTAACTTTTGCAGTCTGGCTTATTCTGCTTAGTATGATGTTCTCCAGTTCCACCCATATTCATGCAAATGATTTCAGTCCTGTATAGCTGAATAATATTCCATTGTGTATATACACACCATATTTTATTCATTTACCTGTTGATGGCTATCTAGGCTCTCCATAGCGAACCTTTTGTATATTGTGGCTATAAATATGGCTAGTTTTGTAGCTTTCTTTATCTCAAATGACGACACCTCCATAGATATTCTCAGATAACCATACCCCATATATTCTTTACAGTATGATGTCTTTGAGAGGTATACCTGGATCAAATGTAATTTCTATTTTTAGTTTTTTAAGGAATCTCTATTTCGAGTTCCATGGTGGTTGTACTAGTTCATTCTTTTTTCCTGAAGCTACTTTCTTCATGGGTTCATTACTGGTGAATTTCATTTTAAAGTTAAAGAGCTGATGTTTTGGCATATCTAATACAACTTAGGTTTACATGTTGTTAGTTTGAAAGTTCTGCTTCTGATCACTATGGCATCTTAAACTTTTCTCCTATTTTCTTTTCACAATTGGTATATTGGAATACTATTGATTTTTGTGTACTGGTTTTATATCTGATAATGATTTCTTTCAGGAAATTAACTTGGATGCGAAAGGTTCTATAGAATTTTGACTTCCTGAATCTTATGAACTTCGTGTATTCTATGAGGGGATATTTGTGAAAAGTATGTAGAATTTATTTAAGTGAACTAGTTTATCTTGCACAATTACTATTTGTCATTCAGCATTGATTTTCAGAGCATGTGTTTGTACTTTGAGTTTTAAGAGATGAATCTGCTTACTTTACTATTGTGATTGTTAACATTGTATATTTCTTAAATTATATTATTTAAAGAGAGCTTTTAATCAGAATTGTGACTTGAATGTGTTATTTTTTTGTTAATGCTAGTCTTCAGATGTATGGTGTTAGTAGTACCCAAAACAGTTCTACCTTGATGAGTGGTGAACCTTTCCGTGAAGTTCTAATGGCAAGAATGAAGTGAAGGTTATTCCATCCCACAGGACTTATGAGCACAAGCAACCAATCTTGCAAACTTGACACTTTGTTTTAGGTTCTGTCCTAAAAATTATAGGTATTTTGTACTTGGAACATGTCTTTTTTTATCATAAAAATATTTTTCATTGCTTGCCACTGAATTGATGCACTTAAGAGATGCTACCTTTATTCTGAGGCCAAACATTTTTTGTGTATACTCATTTTAGCACTGTCACTCACTTTTGCACAACTTGAGAAGAATGGCTTTTTTTTTTTAAGAGGGGGAGCCTTTATTAACTCTGAAGACATGAAGAGGAACAAGGGCAGAGAGATGGGCAGATCCTCTGACCTGAGACAGGGAGGATGAGACTTTCTGCAGTTTTGCTAGGAGCAGTTTGAAGAGCAGGTTCAGTGACACACAAGGAGCTAATTGAAGGCTCCCTTGTGTGCATGGGAAAGGTAAAAAGTTGTATCCAGGGCTGGAGTGGGGAAGAAGGAGGAAGTGGTCATTGGGAAAATAAGCTGTTGGTTTGGAGTTAGCCATGTTGAGTCAGGGCCATTATAACTTAGCAGTTTGTACTTGGGCCAGAACCTGTCATTCTTGTCTTTTAGCTTTTATGAAGGGGTGATGAATCTCATAGACTGCTTCTTGCTGAATGGGAGCAGTGTTTTGGGAGTGAGCCTGCAGGATGATGGTTCACGCCCATATAGAAGCTAGTGCCAGGTGTTTCAGCCAGGATAAGTTCATCATTAGTGAAAGCTTGCATTCTGTTTTGTGTGTGTGTGTGTATTTTTTATTAAGGGTCTACAGGGTCTTAATACATAGATCGGACTCATAATGATCCACCTGTGTTCAGCTTCCCAAAGAACTGGGATTACAGGTGCATGCCATTACATCCAGTCTCAATTGCCCCGTTGCAGCACACCCTGGGCTGGCATGGGAGGCTGAGGACCCTCGCCACTGCATCTGCGTAAGCAGGTGCTTTAATCTGCTGAGTTATTTGGCCAGCCCTTGGGGTTTTTGAAGAAACCTTGTGTAGCACCTAAAAGTCATCTTGGGGTTTTTGAAGAAACTTTGTGTGGTACCTGAAAGTCATCCTGGGGATTTTGAACCCTTAGTTAGGCGAAGACATGTAGGCAATGATGTGTAGGCAACAGGAGTTGTGAAGAGCACTCAGGTGACAGGGGCTCAGGATTAGGAAAAGTGGAGTTGTCAGGTGGAGTCGAATCTTCTAGATACCACTTGGCTCAGATGATGTGAAACCATCAGGGTAGGCGGGTGATTTTTACTGCTGTTACTGTTAAGAGGATGTCCAGGTAGGAGCCAGTCCATGTAGGTTCTAATCCTGTAGACTTAGAGGATTTAAGATTTAGTAAACCTCCAGGAAATATAGATGGTGCCAATGAGTGTTATCTGTTGGTTGTGGGCAACAGGTGTCTGCATGTTGTCACAGCAGTTATCAGAAGAAGGATAAAGCAGGAATATAGTCAGTGCTGGAAAAAAGGTTATCAGGAACAGGGAAATTGTGAAGCAGAAAAGATCTCCCATACATGAGCTTGAATGGATTTATGAAGGTGGTTGACCTGGAGAGTTCCCTGAGGCTAGTTAGAGCCAAAGGAGAGAACTGAGACCAAGGCAGGTGCAGCTCCAGGATACATTTGGTGAGGTGAGACCTTTAAAAGCCCATTTGTGGCTGGGGTACTACACTAGGAGCTACGTGGCCGGGAGTGAGGACACTGAAGTTGGCTAGAACTCAGCTATGGCTCGTGGTCCCAAGAAACATCTGAAGTGAGTAGCAGCTCCAAAGCCTTGGATGCTGTATAGATTGACCAGTGTGTTTGCTCCTCGATCATTCACCAGTCTCCATAAGCTGAGAGAATATCTGCCTGTCATCATCTAGTTCCCAAGGAATAGGTTCAAGTATGCTCTGACAGGAGATGAAGTAAAGATTTGCGTGCAGCTCTTCCTTAAGATTGATGGCAAAGCTGGGCATGGTGGCACATGCCTGTAATCCCAGCACTCGAGAGGCTGAGGCAGGAGGACTGTTGTAAGTTCGAGACCAGCCTGAGCTACAAAGTGAGCTTAAGGCCAGCCTGAACTGCATAGTGAGATCCTGTCTCAAAAAGACAAAAAAAAAAAAAAAAAAAAAAAAAAAAAAAGATTGACGGCAAAGTCTGAACTAATAGGGCCTGTACTGCTGGCTGGATGTCACCAGCAATGACTGGACATGAGAGCATTTCTGTCTGATCTGCAACACCAAGGGTCACATTGCTGTTCATCGAATTAACCCCGAGGAAGCCAAGTACAAGTTATATGAAGTGAGGAAGATCTTTATGAATGCAAAAGAAATCCTTCATCTGGTGACCCACAGTAGTTGCACCATTTGCTACCAAGGTCAATGACACCATCTAGATTGATTTGGCATCTGGCAACATCACTGATTTCATCAAGTTCGACACTGGTAACCTGTATATGGTGACCAGAGGTGCTAATTTGGGAAGAATTGGAGTGATCACCAACAGAGAAAAGCACCCTGGCTCTTTTGATGTGATTTGTGTGGAAGATGCTAACGGCAACAGCTTTGCCACCTAGCTCTCCAACATCTTTGTCATCGACAAAGGCAGTAAGCCGTAGATTTCTCTTCCATGAGGAAAAGGAATCCACCTCACCATTGCTGAAGAGAGAGAGAAGAGGCTGGCAGCCAAACAGAGCAGTGGGTGAAATGATTTCTAATGACAAGTTATAGAGGTCTCTTTAATTAAAAAGAGCATGATTAAAAAAATTAAAAGCCCATTTGCCTCTATTCTGTGTTGGTGTTTAGGTGCTGTTGGATGTTGGGGAAAAAAAGGGGAAGGCTGAGGGATCCCTGAGGTAAACTAGTGCAGAAGTAGCATAGGTCACACGAGTAGGACTGGAACTGTCCCAGAGTATGTGGTCAATAAGAGAAGGTTTTTTTTGGCCTGGCTCAGGAAAAAGTTCAGAAGGATTTATTTTTTTTATTTTTTATAAGAGAAGAGGGAAGGAGGAACTGGCTACACACTGAGGTTGGATACATAGGATAAATACTGTGAGGAGAGAAGTTAAAGAGAAGTAGAGCTTTTGGAGATTTCTCCTCATGAATGGTCTGGGGCAGGTTGCGATCAAAGGGAATAATGAGGAAAACAGTGTCTGGAAAACAGTTGGCAGAGAATGGGCCCTATCTGAAGGGGTCCTGTAGGTCGGCCATCAATTCCTACTATGGAGACTGTAGATCTAATACAATGACCTGAAAATTCAAGAAGAATATATGTAGCCTATGTGTCAACAAGAAGAGTATCCTACCTGAGATGTTTAGCAAGACTCAGAGCTCTGACATAGACATCTCGATGAAGGCCTTGGACTCCAAGCCTGTCATTCCTCTTCAGTGGCAAGACCAAGCAGGTCAACTATTGATTGTTCTGGCTGCAGGGAGTTCTCCCATGAGGGTAGGGAATTGGATGATGTATCTGCTCTCTGGTGGACAGGACAGTTGTATTTCTGGTGACTCTTGAACTTGTAGATGGAGCGAGGTCCTGGTGGTAGCTACAGGTTGGGGCAGGCTCATGCTCAGTGTTCTTCTTTGTGACATTTGAAACAGGAGGAACTCAGGTGGCAGCATTGTTTAGATTTAGCATTACTTTGCTGAAGTCCTGCTTCCATGAGAGCCCCACATGTTGCAGCCATAAAACTGGCACTTGTGTATAGTTAATTTTTGTCTCTATTATTGAAGACACAAAAAGCCAGATTAAGTTTTTCTGGGTGGGGTTTGAGGGCGGAGATCAGTCTTTAAGCTTGGCATGAATATCAGGAGCAGATAGGGACATAAAATAGGTATTAGTAACAATTGTTTCTTAGTTGGGAGCAGTGTACTTAATTATTAAAATTTTATCTGAGTGGTAAGCACCTTGAAATATACAGTGTAGCCAGAGAAGTATGATTTTTTTTTCTCCAACTATGGATGTTCTAGTAGTTAAATCACTGTAGGATATTTATTTATTGATACTGGGGATTGAACTCAGGACCTTGAGTTTGCCAGGCAGGTGCTTATGCTGAGCTATCTCCCTGGCCCACTGTAGAATTTTTTTTTTTCTTTTGGCGGAACTCTGGATTGAACTCAGCCCCTTGCGTTTGTGAGGCATGTGCTTATCCCACTGAGCCATCTCCCTGGCCCACACTGTAGAATGTTAATGGACAACAGTTACAAAATTTTACAGAGATCATTTGTCATATATAGTAGCATAGTATAACAATCATGATGAAATTTCCATTTTAGCTAAACATCTCTAAATGTATGCATATTACATAAATTTTTTGGAAAAAATTATCATTTGACTAATGACTTCATGTTGGCTTGACATGAACCTCTCTTATTTTATTCTAAGTTTTGAGACATTTTATTTATTTTTTTGTGGTATCAGGGATAGAACTCAGGACCTTATGCTTTCCAGGTAGGTGCTTATGCTGCTGAACTATATCCCTGACCCTAACCTCTCTTATTTTAAATATCTGGAGCATAAGGGAAAAGCACATATTTAAATCTGAGAGAAAATTTACATTGTAGAGTAATGTAATTATTTAAATACACTTGGAAGGCATGAGTACATTTAATATCAAGAGCATCCTTTATTGGAACACCTTAATTTTTTTCTTTGAAAAACTTTATCTTTTAACTCATGACCAAATTACTGGGGTGTCTTCCAAGAGACTGTGGAGATAGATTACTGGGTGCTCCTTTTTAATAAGCAAATGTTGGCCATCTCTATGTCCACCAACTGGTATGCTGTCCAATAATCTTTCCCCATTTTAACACTTTTTGTTTAATTAAGTTTTTTTATGACTTGTAAGTAAATCCATTTTGATATCACTGAGGCCAGCTGATAACTCAGGCAAAAGCAGAAGCATAGCTTTTTGTTGTGCATCGTACATTACCAAAGATAGAGATAGTATAAAACTTTTCTTAACCATTGACTACTTTATCAAGATGGTTATCACACTGAAAGAGCTGTGTGGTCTGATAATTGGCAGTTTTGTCCATGTGCTGGCTGATTTGTCTTTTTTTTTAATAGAGGTTTTTTTAATGCTATTTATGTATATATGTATATATGTATGTATGTATGTATGTATGTATGTATGTATGTAATGCTCTTTCATGATGTTCTTTTTGATTGCTGTTGAGTCTGCTGGTGATCCACAAGCATAAATGCAGTGAAATCTTAAGGTTAAAGACTTACTGAGTTTTGGCATATCTATTATTTTTGTGTTGGTCTTATGTGTTCTTAGTTCAAAGGTTCTACTTTCTGATCAAGCCCTTTTTAGATTTTCTTTTTTTTACAATTTATAATAATAGAGTAGTACTAACAATTATACAAATACTAGTGGATGGAAAAAATAGAACTGTACATTATTTGAAAACATCCATTTGTCAGCTCATGCCTGAACATCTGAGGTGTGTGAAAGATTGCTTAGGGGTAAGTAATATAGTATACAGTCATATAAGTTGTTTTGAAGGCTGAATTTACATGAACAGAGCACCATCTGACAATAATTGAGCAAAGTCAACTGGGGCATCTCAGGTATATTGGCTTATTACAACATACATTTTTTTATTTATTGCCTTCCTTTGTAATACTGCTAAGATCACTTGGATATTGCTGGCATTTTTAGCAGAGCAGTCTGTTTGAGAGTGTTGTGACTGTCAATAAGCTCTCAGGTTATAACCTAAATTTGTGAGAATTTTGTGTTGAACATTTTTCTAGGGGCTATGTGTAATCTGGTAGCAGATTGTTGAGAGAATTTATAGCATTATACGAGAATAGCTCTGTTTACTACTCCATGCCTTTGAGAGTTAGTCAAAGGGGATGGAGCCAGCCCTAAGGAAAGTATATAAAGTGTAGTACTACAAAATTGCTTCTACTTTCCTTTTGTCTTCAATATGAGTTTCTCTTTCTTCTTTTTTTCTTTTGTAATATATATTTTGCCCATTATTGTCAAAATGCACTAATTTGGCTTTTTAACTCCTAAGTCCAATACCAAAAATCTCTAGGGATTTAATTTTTTTGTCTGTATTTATAAACATTTCTTTTTTTTTTTTTTTTTTTTTTTTTTTTTTTTTTTTTTTTTTTTTTTTTTTTTTTTTTTGTCTTTCTGAGACAGGGTCTCACTATACAGTTCAGGCTGGCCTTAAGCTCACTTTGTAGCTCAGGCTGGTCTCGAACTCACAACAATCCTCCTGCCTCAGCCTCCCGAGTGCTGGGATTATAGGCATGCGCCACCACGCCCGGCTTGTATTTATAAACATTTCTGATGGCTTCTTTCCTTATGTATTTATTTTATGATGTTGGTTGTATTTGTTTGACATTAAACAAATACAAAAGGTCCACTACAGAGAGAGATTTATAGTTGCTTAAAGGGATCCATGAGCTATGTACCTGATGCCATTTAGCCTCCTTCTATAGTGTGTGGTATAACACGGGCTCTCAGGTTTAGGTTCTCTTCCTTGTCGATGTTGGAGGATTTAATTGCCTATATTAGGCTTCCTTCATTTTGGTACTGTCTTAAATAACACTGTTTTAGTTTGCTTGCTCTGTATCATTTTACTCTGGATTCAAGTGAGTTTATTTGCTTGTGCTTGTTTTTTGGTAATGGTGTTAGGGTCCTGGGAGATCTCTACATCTGGGAAGCCTGTCAGTACGGTGAAGCCTTGACTTATGAATTCAATTTGTTTGCAAGGGCTGGTTGTAACTCAAGTTGGTTGTAAGTCAAGACTTTCATAAGAAAGAATGGAAATACTCCTATTCAAATCTGATCCTCCCAAAGCACCCTTTAATTAACATTTTCATAATAAAAAAGGGCTGTATAATAAGCATGATTTATCAGAAACATTAGTAATTTTTCCCTTTATGGTATATTTACCTAAAAGTTATAAAATGAGCTAGGGAGATAGCTCAGTGGTCTAAGTGCCTTCCTGGTAAGCACAAGGATCTTGGTTCAAACTCAGTGTTGCATGCTGTGCCAGCCCCAGATGCTGAGTTGGCCACTGAAACCAGGCATGGTGGTGTATGCCTATAATCCCAGTTCTGGGGAGGCGGAGATAGGAGGATCACTATAAGTCTGAAATGCATAGTGAGACCCTGTACCAAATAAATAAATAAATATGTAAATAAACAAATAAATGAATGATTTTTTTTAAAAAGTTATAAAATGTACCTAGTTTACCAGAAAACAATTTTATACTGGATTTACCACTCAGAATGACATCTTTGGCCTGCAGGAAGGGGGATGAAAATGGAAGGTGGCCATTGTTTGGCAAGAGAGTCCCTTTCCAAGATGGGGAGTCTGGCTTTCTGGTGTCCTTTCTCTCTTTGGGAGTCTCTGAGAAGCCTACTAGGACTTTCTTCTGTCTCACTAGATATCTATGTTTTCAAAATGAAAAACTGGTCTAAGGTTGTCTTTCTGTCTTTTCTTTAACACTATTTGGTGGAATGATATTGTCATTATCAGGTGAATGCAGCAACAGGCTTTTTTCTCTCTGTTTGTGAGTCTTGTACAAATGTGTGTAGTTGTATCCTTTCTTCAGGATTTTATTTTAGAAGTAGAACTTTACTGCACTGATTGTGGTACTCCCCCTCCTTCAGAAAGCTCAGCTGCTGTTCTGTGTGGCTCAGCCAGAAATTCTTGAAATTCTTCTGTATGCATTTGGTCTGAATGTTCCTCTGCAAATTCCTCAACATCATCACTGTCTACCTGCAGTGGCTCATGCCATAGTGACAGTGTCATCAACTACAGGGTCAGTTGAAGGCTCAGGCTTCTCTACATTAGCTTCCTTGTACAAACCTTTTCTCTATAAGAATGTCAAGATGATGGATTTGGACAATACTGTACACATTAGTGAGATTGGTCGTACAAATGCCACTCTTATTTCTCCATAATTTCCTTCATCTTTTCAGCTGTGATTGTTTGCTTTACCTTCTCTTCCTTTCCTTTTCTATCTTTGGGGGGTCCATTTTGATAGCAGTAATCATAGTGGTTAGATGAAGCACTGACCAAAATCATGTCCACAAACGTGCACCTGGGCTCATACTGATGCTTGTGTATGCTCACATGTGCTTTTCTGAATCGAGAGTCTTGTTCTGACCACAGAAGCAGCCAGCATTCTGGCTGTAACTCAGGACTTTGATTGTAAGTTGAACCGAAAGCACAGGTTGTAACCCAAATTGTTCATACAGGAGTCTGGTTGTACTTGAGGTCCACTGTACATGAAAAAGTGTTACAAGGGTGGGCCAAATAGCTCAATGGATTAAAGTGCCTGCAGGCAGGCACAGGGGTTATGGGGTTGATCCCAGGGCCTGCCATGCTGGCCCCGCCCCTGGGGTGTGCTGAGAATGGCAATTGAGACTGGCCTTGGTAGTGCCGCGCCTGTAATCCCAGCTCTTTGGAGTCTGTAAACAGGTGGATCACTTTGAGTCTGACCTAGTAGTGAGACCCTGAACACCCTGTAGACCCTTCCCTTAACAAAAAAAAAAAAAAAAAAAGAAAAGAAAGAAAGAAAGGAAAAGAAAGTGTTACACAAATAGCCAAGAACCAGTTCTTTTATACAGGAACATTCACTGGAGTAGCTACTCCATCATACCTATCATACTGTTGCTACTAGAAGGCAGTAAGTTTCCCTTTTTTTGTTTATTTTTAAGTGAGAGGAAGCCTTTTGGAGATTGAAGGCCTGAAGGTAGAAGTAACAAGGGGAAAATTGAAAGTAAGGTCCAGGGATTAGAAGGTGTTAGGAAGAGGAGCATAGAGAAGTACTGTGAGGAAGAGGTTGGATCCTACACCTTGAAATGGGGAGAGGAGAGTGGGAGAACCAGGTAAAAGGCTTGCTTAACTGCATTTCTTAGACATAAGATAGTTCAACTTAAATTTATAAATTTTTTTAAAAAGTTACTCATTTTATAGTATTTGCTTTCAGTCATAGTAGGTTAAATATACATGCTTATTTTTGCTTTCTCCTGAAACTCCAGCAACATACTAGTAAAGAGATTTTTAAAACTCATGAATTAAAGGAAAGGAAAGAGGAACATAATGTTAACATTTTGGAAGTTGGAAAACTGAGTAATGAATAGTTTAACTGGTGAAAGGTGAAAGCTAAATGCCTTCAGGATTGGAGAAACACTGAGAAAAACTTAATTCTTGACCCATATTCCTCAGAAAACTTGGAAATTCAAAGTGCCAAGTGTCCCTAAAGGCAGAGAAGCACTTGAAAGAGCAATTAGAAGCTAAGATTCTTTCCTTGGCCTTGCAGTTAGGATACTGCACCTTCCCAGGTTAGTGCTGAGTCTGTTCTGTGTAACCCATGGCCTCCTGGGGTATACCCTCTGCTGGGCTTGCCAAGATCAGAGTCAGGGAAAGGCTTGGAGGGAGGGGGAGTGAGGGGTCTTGCCTTGTATGCCAGAGTGCTGGCACCAAGATCCTCATTGGATTAGTGGTACTCTTAGAGATTTGTCTGACCTCAGTGAGTCACCCAGAGACTTCTAGTGGGAGCTGCTGCTTGTAGGTTCTGTGGGCTTCCTGCTGTAGGGAAATGGAGTGCCAGTGTTAAGAAATTGAGAAAGGCAGCTAATTTGTAAGAGATAAAACAAGTCATTTAAGAAGAAATTGGTGGAAATAGATTTAAAAATTACTAATTATACCTCTAACAAAATGAGTATCTTTTACATTTTCCTGTGGCTTTGAAACTCTGTCTTTGGAATTATACTTAAAATCCATGACATTTTTGTTTTGCTAAACTCAGTGGAGGTAAATCTTTTGTTTGAAGCTATTTGATTTTTTCCCCTTTGCTGAGGTGCTTTGGTTGCCCTGGCAGCAAGGTGCCCTGGACTGCTTTTCTTTAAACTGGTCCCCCAAAACTGGGGCAGGCTGTCCCTCAGGGGAACAAGACTCAAAATTGCATACTAAGCTACTGAATGGTTTTTAAAAATTGAATATAGATGACAAAAATCATATTTTGTTGTACAATGCCATGTTTTGAGATACATGTACTTTGTGAAATGATTACTATAATCAAGATAATTAGCATGTCCATCACTGCACACACATAGCCATTTATTCTTTGCTGTCATTTAGAAACATTTTATAGCACAAGTCCAAAAAGCTGTTTTAAAATTTTTATTTTAGCATAAAATTTTATGATTTAATTTCATTAGTTATAGGTAAGCAATGCAAAAATAAGCCAATAATGAGAAAATGTGTTTATTCCTTTAAAAAATTTAATATCTAAGATTTTAATCTGTCTTTGTAGAAAAACTGAAGTACTTTTTTAAGAGCTTCTGAGTTGTTCTTTGATCTTAGAATGGGTAATGCTGTTTGTAATAGTTCTTTGCTTTATGTTATCAGTTGAACAAATAGTGTATTAAGCATACTTGATAATCAAACTGATAGACATTTTTAAAGTTAGAAACATGCCTTTTTGACCACAAAATACCAGTCAGCAGAACTATTATTAATTTTATTGGAATATTATAGGGCACAAGCTTATATTCTAGTACATTGAAATGCACATCAGTTTTTAGAAAAAAGTTCATTTGCTTCCTCCATTATGGTTTCTTTAGAGGATTTGTTTATTTTGTTAATTAGATGTTAAATATTTTAGAATAATTCCGTTATTAGCTTCATAATTAAAATTGGCAACACTGTAGGCTCTACTATAGTTTTCTGAAAACAAGTTTGTGATAAATATAATCTGGCTGTGTTCCTTCCATATTAAAGAAACTAATTTTGTTTTGAACTTTTCAGTTATTCTGCTAACTCTGCTTTTCAAATATGTCTCTGGTCTTGATCAAGTTTAGTACTTATTTTTGGCATAATTTCATTATGGGACAACATTGCCTGTTTGACTTTAGGAATGCCAAGGGAGCAATAATTAGCTCTTTGTCTTTTAACATTCTGTCTGATAACTATGTGCAACTTGATATAAACAACTTACATGTTTCTTTCCTGATTTCTGCCTAGTTTCCCATGAGTCAATCAGTGTGTTGTGTTTTGTTTCCTGAGGTCAAACCTCCTACTGTGATAGAAGGTATTTGATTAGGATAGTGTTTTAATGTTGCTTCTTGTTCCAGGGAAGAAATATGAGGGATGTCTGCTGAACAGAAGGAATGAACAGGGACTTTAGCTTAGTCTTGCATATAAAGATTATTAGTAGAATTGGAAGGGACCTTTTAGAAGCTACCTTGTCTGTCCTTGTTCTTTCCTTCTGAGGCCTAGCCTGAGAACTGGGGCTAGGGATTTAGAATGGGGAAGCCCACTTTACAGGACTGGGATTTTAGTGACTGTTTCTGTATAATACTAATAAGTAGTTTATATTTATTAATTATTTTAGAGTAACTGTACATTGGATATTTAAGAAGCCAAGGACTTGTTATATGTGTTGATGAATATATAGAATACCACACTGATGTAAAATATTTATTTGTTTATTTATTTGGTACAGAATCTTGCTACGCAGCTCAGACTCACAGTGATCCTCCTGTCTCAGCATGCACCACCATGCATGTGGTTCCGGGGCTGGCATGGCGTGTGGTACTGGGGATTGAACCTGGGTCCTTAGGCTTGCCAGGCAGATGCTTAGACTGCTGTCTACCCAGCCTTTTGTTTTTTTTGAGTATTGCTGTACAGTTCAGGCTGGCCTTAAACTCATGATAAGACCTCTGCCTCAGCCTCCTGAGTTTTTGGATTACAGGAATGTGCCATCAAGCCCGGCACTGACTTTATGTTTTTATTAGCACATATCTGTCATACACAATGATCACACTTATTATAGAGAATTTGTATCTGTGCATAATATATCTTAATTCTTTTTTTCCCCATTCCCCTCTCCTCCCTCAAACAGCCAATACTTGCCACTGTTCCCTTACTATATAATTATTTACTTCTGAGTTAGCCCTAAAACAATAAAATGGATTCTGAAGAAATTTTGTTAAATAATTGTTGTTGGAGATTTCAATTGGAAATTGCTTATTCTTTGTTTCTGTTAGAGCATTGACTTTGAAATCTTACATTTTAATTGTGTAAAATGTATTTATCATTTTCATTTATTGTTAAAATGATAACAAAGCTATGAATACATCTTAATTGACCTAGCTATATATTTGGCCAAGCATGTAAGTGAATAATATTTCTCACTGTTTTATTGTTTAAAATTAGAGGTGTTTACAGGCCTTGGAGTGAAATATTTAATCAGGCACCATTTGTGGGTCCTGAGCAAGTGTTCCCCTCACCTTTGGTAATTAACATTTTGTGTGTGTGTGTGTGTGTGTGTGGAACCGGATTGAACTCAGTCCTTTGCACTTGCCAGGGAAGCACTTATTCCACTGAGCCATCTCCCAAACACCCTCATCTTTGGTAATTAAAAAAAGAACAAAAAAACTGCTAGCTCCTTAGTTGCTCAGGAATAGGCTATTAAATTAACATGTGATGTGAAATGTTCTTTAGGGAATCAGTGAGTGATTTTAAATGCTTTTATTTGCATATGGGTCACTGTACTCTGTAGAATGAGCTGAGTGACAGTAGGGCAAATACACAATGAGTATGTATTATGTGTTCATAAGCAAACTAGTTAGAACAGGCTAACTCATTTGGGTTAGATTGGATAGCCTGAGCAGTGAGGTGGATATTCACTCCTTATTGTGCAGCCTCTGAGATAAATAATACTTATTCCCTTATTTTATTTTCTTCACTAAATATGCCAAGCCCACTACCTCTTGAGTGAGATTTTGTATGGTTGTTGAACTTGAATCTTGCTGTGTAGTCTTTTTGGCATTGAATGATAAAGTTCAGTGTGATTTAATATTCTTTTTTTTAAATGTATTTAGTACAGGGTCTCGTTACACAGATCAAACTTGTAATGATCCTCCTATTTTCAGCCTCCCAACCTCTGGGATTACAGGCTCCATGCCACCACACCCAATCTCTTAATATTCTATTTGTACACACCTGTTGGAAGGTTACTGTGCTGGTTCTGTTTGTGGAAAGTGGGAAGACATTTCTCTGTAATTGCTGAATACCAGCGAACATGGAACCCTAGAAAAAAATGCTGTGCTGTTTTTGAAATTTAGAATATTTTGATGCCTTAGATATAACTGCTGGATCTTTACTAAAGTATTGTGTATAATAGTTTTCTCTTTGATATCTGTTGGGGATTTTTTGTAAGTCCATATAGAGATCAAAATTCATAAATGCTTAAGTCATTTATATAAAATAAAAATTGCATAGTATTTCCACATAACATATTCTCCCATATGTTTTCCTGTTTTTCCAGACAGGGTCTCATTATGTAGCACAGGCCAGTCTTGAGTTCACTTTGTAGCCCAGGCTGGCCTTAAACTTTCAGTAGTTCTTCCGCATTAGCCTCCTGAGTGCTGGGATTACAGGCATGCATCATCATTCCCAGTTGTTCCTATATGTACTTTAAATTATTTCTAGATTATTTATGCAAGTAATACAATGAAAATGTCATGGAAGTAGTTGTTATGCTGTGTGTTTAGGGAATAGTGAAAAGGAAAAATTGTATGTGTTGAGGGTAAGCACAGATTGTTTTCCTAACCAGTTTTAGTCTGTGGTTGGTTAAATCAATGGTTGTGGGGCCTATGGCTATGGAGGGCTGAATGTCTTGCACCCTTCTGTCAGTCATTGCATCAAGAAGTGGAGTCCAGTAGGGGCCTGCCTGGGTATAGACAAACAATAATGTAGGCTGACATAATCCATGTATGCAATGAAAGTCATTCTGAGGAATAGTTTATAGAGATTATTTTTATTCAGGGTGAGGCAAGAAATTTGAGTTTTAAGAGGAGAAGGTTTAAATGGTTTTAAGAGGACAATAGTTTAAATGCAGAAAGACGAGCTTTTAAAAATGTTAGATGTTTATTTTGGTGGATATTCCAAGAAGAAGAAGTGTCATTGAGGCAGTGTAACTTAGAATATCATTGTGAAGGGAATGATGGAAAAAGATAAAGACAAAAGAGACTGCAGGGTATTATAACTTGAAGTGTCTGGCATGCTACACTTTGGAGTTTTGAATTCTTTATAGGCATTAACTTACAGTAATCAAAAAAGATCTAAACGAGGAGAATGAAAGGATAGAGTTTACTAGCTTTCTCTGTTAGCAGTCTGGAGTTTGGTTCAAAGAAAAGTGAAATTGGAGGTATAAGTACTACAACAGAAAGGTTTCAAGGTATTCAGGAGTAAGACTTAATGTAGTAAACTTGTTTAACTGAACTGAGATAATATAATGAACAAAAGCATGACAGGGAGTGAAGAGGCAGTAGCAGAAGGGCGAGTGTAGTTGAGCACCCAGACTGTGGTGACTGTAGAAGGATGAATAGTTTGGGTTTTGGCCTTGAATTACTGATACAGTCATTGAAAAGGAGAACAAAGAAGAAATAAATAGGTTTGAAATGTTAGGAGAGATCAATTCAGTCTTGAACATGGTGCTTCTAAATGAAGATGTCAGTAGGCAATTGGATAGAGATCTGTTACTGTCATTGGAGAGGTCAAGAGGAAAGCTGTAGACTTAGGAATCACTAGCGTGTAAGTGGTAAGTGTTGAGAGCAAGTGCGGAGTAAGAAAATAGCTAATGGAAGAACTCAGGGAGAAAAAATATTGTGAAAAGCCATGTTGGTAACAAATGGAAAAAGAAGTTATTTAGACATAAGATGTCATGGGAGTGTAAGCCAGTAGTTTGCTTGCTCCCTCCTTCCCTCCCTTCCTTCTTGCTTCTTCCTATCCCTTCCTCCCTCCCCCACCCCTTCTCCAATTTTGTTTTGGTGGTACTAGAGATTGAACCTAGGACCTCCACACTGGGTTGCATGCCTGCCTCTTTTTTGGTTTTATTTTGAAACAGTGTCTTACTGAATTGCCCAAGCTGGGTTATGATACTCCTGCTTCAGCCTCCTGTAGTGCTGGGGTCATGGGGTATGCCACCATGAAGTTAAATTGCCATTCCAGTGGGTGTGTTTTGTATCACACTGTAGTTAAGTGACCTCCAAGTTTCCAGATTCAACCAATGTGATTTCTGGTTTTGGACACTACTGACACTCATTAAATTCTAGTGAAATGCTACATTAAAGTTAAATATATAAAGTTAAAATCAAGCTATTCAAGCTGTTTTGTTTGAAGGAAGGGTAGAGGACCAATACTCCTCCCCATATTAATATCTGACCCTAATCTTGGTTTTTCTTTGTTTCTCTTTATTGGTTGTTATGGTTTGTGTCTAGTTGTCCCTCCAAAACCTCATGGAGTCATGGAGTGGACTTCTAGAATTTGTGATTAACTCATGATCCACTGGGATTATGGATGTTAGTGCTGCTGCAATTATGGGTGTGAGTACTGCACCCAGCCTGGGGTAGATACCCTGAATGCAACACAAGGGACACAGAGGTGCTCTTTGCAGCTCTTGTTGCCACTGCTACTACCCTTTTGCTCTTGCTCTTTGCCACCACTATGAATGGCTGCTCTCTGCCATGTGCCGCTCTGCCTTGGAGCCAGCTGAGTATGGACTGAGACTTCCACTGACTCTGAGCTATATAAATCTTTCCTTCCTTCATTTTGAGTATCTGTTTGTCCCAGCAACAAAAGAAAAGTGACTGAGACATTGGTACATTTTAGATATACATAATAATAATAGCATTCATCATAGAGAATTTGTACCTGTACATTATAGATCTTGCTGCTTCTGTTTTTCCTGTTACCCTCCCCTCTCTTAATGACCTACCCTTCTTATTTACAAAAGCTTTGTTTTCATTTTTTGTTTTTTTTTCTTTCTACCTTGATTTTTTTGATGAGCCTTAAGGTACTTTTTCTGACCTTCTGGGGACCCACAGTCATAGTGTGAGTCCCACCAAGAAACAAACCAACTCTATAAATAATAAGCTAATGATAAAATGACCTCCCAAGCACAGAATAAATAAGAGGCAACGGTAGGATACAAATTCCCATTTTAATAGAAATTTGCTTTGTTCAAGACTTCAGCTAAATGACTTACTAATTTTCAAAGCCAATCAAGAGCATGTGATTCTTGTTCTGGATACAGCTAATACCTACTGCTTAAAAGAATTCCATCTCATAAATTAACAATGGGCAAGGAATGTATCTTGATGAGAAGGCCCTGAGTTCAGTCTCTCATACCAAGAGAAAAATTTTAAAAAATTGGAAAATTACTGTCCTAGAGGAACCTTGACAGCTGTTATTAATAGCTGGTGTTCAAAATTCTTGTACTGGGGCTGGGGATGTGGTTCAGTAGGAGAGCGCTTACCTTAGTAGTCAATGGGTTCTGTACTACAGTTCCCAGTACTGCAAGCAAACAAATGAGAATTCTTGTTTGTTTCTGTACTAGGTGAAGATCTTAATGTGTGCAAAGTTGCTCACAGTTTTTATTCAGAGTTCAAAATCAGCATCTGAATATGTGTAATGATAACTTTCATTCTCATTAGGAATGAAAACCTAAGTTTGAAACAATTCCATCTTGTTTCATACCTTCTTAAAAAGCTTTTATGTGTCTTACCAGGTTCGGATTCAGAAGATCTTTTGGAAGAATTGCTCTGCTGTTTGATTGAGTTAATCACTGATATTCCACTCTTGTAAGTTCTGGTTAAACTTGATTTATCTTCTATATATATTTAAGATGATAATTGATAATTTTGAAGAGCTTATGGATGAGAATAGTGCTTTATGCAAGTCTTAAGGATTATATATCTGGAATTATTTTTCCAATGTCTTTTGTCTAGTATGTAAGTTGTTATGATTCATCATCTATGCAAGAACTTCATGTTAAGGAAGAAGAAACCATTTTGTAATATCAAGTATGGTAGGCACAGAAATAGGTTAATTTGCAGTAAGAAATCTTTTAAAAAATTATATATATATATATATATATACATATATATATATGTATATATATATATATATGTATATATATATATTTTTTTTTTTAATAAAACAATGCAACACAGATCAGCAGTCCCACAATAGAAGTGGGTTATCTACAGAAGTTGTTGACTTGAGCCATTCACAGCTCAGTATATTAATATGGCTTTACCTTATATACTTCCATTTTTATACTTTTCTGCTGGATGGTTAAGACTGAGATAAAGCAAGACCTATATAAAAGAAAGGTAACTTTTGTATCAGATAAGGTCAGTCAGGTACCCTTGGGGTGTATCCTGTAACCCTGTACCACAGTTTGTAGATCCCTTGTCAGTGTCAGCCAGGTGGATTAGTCACAGCCATTGCTTGACCAATTTGCTATCTGTGGAAGCCTGAGAGAAAGTTTTCTCTCCATGTGACTCTCCTTAGGCACACTCTACATCATCAATCACATTCCTCTGTGGCCCCGTAATCTCCTTGATCAGAAAATTTGGGGCACAGCTGAGTTCCATGATGTTACAGTACAAATTCTGCTATGTCCTGAGTCTTCACTGACCTTGAAAGGCTAGGGCCAAAATGTCGGCTGACCTTGCAGCCTTTTTCTTTTTCTCCAATTTTTGATCTGTGAACTTAGGTTGTTAACCATCCAGAAGAGAAGCTGATTATTACCCTGCAACATATGCAGTTCGGTTTACCCACACTCTTTGTCTAAAGATCAGACTTCATAGGTATAGCATGAAACATGTATTTTCCATCAAGTATTGAGATACTAAACTCTTAAGTCTGTTTTTCCACCCTTTGGCTTTAAGCCTATGAATGTCTTTTTGAGTTAAGTGTGTTTCTTGTATAGAGCGTATTGTTAGGTTTTGTTTCCTAATTCACTGTGCCAGTCTATTTCTCTTAATTGGCGAACTGAGTCTATTTACATTGATGGTTATAATTGAAATGTGTTGACTTATAATTGAAATGTTATTTACTTGCTGTTATTTACTCCTATTTGTCCTGTGTTTAATTGTTTGCCTTATTTAGTGGGTTCCTTCTGTTCTCATTTGTGGAGTTGTGGTCCCTCTCTAGAACATCTTTCAGTAGCCTGTGTAGGGATGGGTTTGTCATCATGAAATTCTTTAGTTCTTCTTTGTCATGGAAGTATTTCACTTCTCCATCAAACTTGAAAGAGAGTTTTGCAGGGTATAGTAGTCTGGGCTGGAATTTGTTTTCATGGAGAATGTGAAGTACTCTGCTCCATGCTCTCCTTGCCTTCATGGTTTGTGAAGAGAAGTCGGCCAGAATTCTGATGGGTTTCCCTTTGAATGTGATCTGCTTCTTTTCTCTAGCAGCTTTCAGTTTATTATTCTGGTGTTGGATTTCTGGGATCTTGACTATTATATGTCACGGTGTGTTTTTAGTTGGGTTGAAGTTATGTGATATTCTGTATGCTTCGGTTACCTGAATGTTGGGTTGTTTCCTCATATTTGGGACGTTTTCTTTGATTACTTCTGCCCATATTCTTTTAATATCATTTGTATTGACTCCTCCTTTCTCATTGATGCCTATTAGTCTCACATTATTCATCTTGGCATCATCTTGCAGGTGATGGATTATTTTTTCCTGCATCCTTGTTGTTTTTAAGAGATCCTTTCTCATCTTTTCATTAGCTGCAGCAGCATCCTCAAGATCTGAAACTGCCTTTGATTTCGCTCAGATGGTTTTGTAGACTCATGATTGAGATTTGAAGTTCTTTTATATCTCTTTGACTCTGCTTCATGCGATCTGTTTCTTTCCTGTATTGCTCATTCAAGGAATCCATATTTCTAATCTCTATTTTTTTGTCAATGTCTTTGTTAGAGGTAGCTATTAATTCTTTTACTACAGAGTTTTTTCCTAATTGGGTTTCCTCCATATATTTCGTAATTGATTCTCTACTTCAGATGCTATGATTTCAAAGATTTCTTTTTTTATTTCAGAAATTCTTTCTGCTCTGAGTTTCTGTTGTTTCTTTGCTTGCAATGCTGTTAATTCATGTTTCAGCTGGAATAGTGTTCTCTGCACTTGTTCTGGGTGGGCATTGGGTTTCTCCCATATGTTTCTGGATTTGATTCACTCATTCAGATGCTATGTATTTGAAAATTTCTTTTTTTATTTCAGGCATTAATTCTGGTCTGAGTTCCTCTATACCTTTCTGCTGTTGTTTCTTTGCTTCTGACTCTGTTCATTCATTCATTTCAGCTGAGCTAGTGTTCTCTGCACTTATCATTGGTGGGCTCGAGGCCTGAGATTGCATTTGGCTCCTTGTTTTTATCAGGCCTTGTAGCTCTGACCTCTGACCTTTGGTGTAGAGTTTTGGTGCAGTTCTAATCATAATAATAAGTTTAACCTTATGAAATTCAGGTATTGTTGTGCCAAGTTCTAGTTCATGTAGTTATGCCTGGCTTGGGTCTGGCTGCTATGCTCAGCTCCTTCGTGTTGCTGTCTTTGGAGGTGAGCCTGTTGTGCCCCTTTGACAAGATGCTCTGCTCCTGCATTAGCTGCATGGCTTTGACCCTAGTCTCAGTGCAGGGACTTCAACTGCAGAGTTTCACCCCAGGCCTGTATGCCAGGCCTGGGCTGGGTCTAGAGGGGTTTTGGGGGGAGGGGCAGGAGAGCACGGAAGCTCTCTCACACACTCACCCAGCCTGGGCTTTGGCAGGTCTGCAGGGCTCCCAAAAGGGTGGCGGATGTTCTCACCCACAGAGCAGGCTGTGCTGGGTCTGGAGCCGTAGGGCAGGACCAGAGAATGCTGGGAAAGGTCTCTGTCACGCAGCAGGCCTGGAAGTTCTCCCCCACCTGGAGGGCTGTGCTGGGTCTGGGGTGGTGGGGCAGGACTGGAGAACACTGGGAAAGGTCTCTCTCGCATAGTGGGTCTGGAAGTTTTCCATAAGAGATCTTATAGATCTCTGGAAACAAAGTTTAAGAGAGAAGCAATTTGAATCTAACTGGTGCATGGTAGACATAACTAATTGACTACTCAATATTTGTTCTTCCTTCCTGGCTTTCATATTTTATTTCTGGCCTTTTTGGTTTTGCGGACCTGGGGATTGAACTCAACCATTGGCACTTATTCTACGGAGACATCTGCCCAGCCCTATTTCTGGCCTTTTTTTTTTTTTTACAGAGGATAGATTTCTGTTTCCAGCCTTCTTTGAAGATGGGTGTGGGTGTGAGATGTAGATGCCCTCCAGTGAGGTTTCTGGGCAGAGCTATCAATCAAAACCATCTCTGTGTGTTATGGGGGCTGACAAGAAATGTTTGAAATGTGGACAGTCTTTTGAGGAACATAGTCATCTTGGTACCACAAGCAAAACATCTTACAGGATAACCTACTAAACCTCCTCTTCCTCCTGCTACAGGGGATTGGAATCAGGGCCTTAGCATTGAGCTATGTTGCTAACCCTTCTTGTTTACTTAGCTGAATTGCCCAAGGGCCTGAGTTCAATTCTTGGTCCTGCCCCCGACAAAATAATAAACAAATAAATAAAATAAATCGCCCAAGGCTGGGCTTGAATTAGTAATCTTTCTGCCTCAGCCTTCCAGAATGCTGGGATTATAAATGTATCCCACCATGCCCAACTGAAGATTATGCTTTGATATCACTGAACTGCTGAACCAAAGTCAGTAACTAGCAGTTCCCCTCTTTTGTTCTAGACCTACCTGACAAAAATAGACATGTATTTGTTTATGCTACTAACTGGGTTTATGTCACTGCTGCTTAATGAAATTTCTATGTGATTCAAGAAATGTCTAATTTGTTACTTGTAAGGCAGTGATTCTCAACCTTTAAAAAATTGTTTTCCCTGACAAGCATTTTAGATAGTTCTTTGATTATTACCTTTCTCCACACTGAATTCAATCTTGCTTGTACCTTTGGAGGACCACAAGCTATTCTAATATCTGGGGAGCTTTTCATTCCCCAAAGAACCAATTTTCATTCCTATTGAGAATGCCTATATTAAAGAAATTATTTTTGAAATCAGCAGATTTAAGGCTTGTCATCCCAATATAAAAATTTACTTGGGGAATGTGATCAGAGATGTGCTTTCTACCTGTGGCCCAAGAAAGGAGAGACAAACATTTACAAGGAAATGTGCTGTTTACCTCTGTTGTATGTAACTATAGTGTCCAGAATTGTAAGACTTAAAAGTGAGAAGTATAAAACCCTATTGTTTGCAGCTTAGAAGGGAAAGTTGAGATAACTGGGAGCCACATGAAAAAGGCTTGGGGAACAATCTGCTACTGAAGTTGGACTATTTGTGGACAGATATAGATGTTTTCATGCCCAACAGCATTTCTAGCAGAACTCTGATTTGCTTGGGATGGCAATGAGTGGCCAGCTGTGGCCATGTCACATAGTTTGGGTCAGTGCAATGAAGTGTGAGCAGTTGTGGATTTACAAGTGTGTCCCCTTTAAACTTTGCTGTTTGCCCTCTCATTCTCTCTCTCCTATCCTGAAATGTGGCAGTGTTTGGGCCATTTTGAAACTATGATGTTATATACAAAGATTAGTGTCCCAGATATGGGATTCTTGATGATGACTATGATTCTTTTAAATAAGAACAACAAACACATACCTTGATTAAGCCACTGTGGTACAATTCCTGTTGCATATGATCAGAGGAGGGAAGGAGAATGAACCCATATAGTATCTGCTCTTTCTTTGTCACAGAATATAAAATGCTTCCTGCGTTTTCTTATTTAACTTGAAAAATTGCACTTCTGATAACATTTTTTCATTACTGAATACCAAAGACTTAATATATGTTCTAAATGCTAAGGCTTTTTTTTTTTTTGGCGGAATTGGGGATTGAACTCAGGCCCTTGTGCTTGCCAGGGAAGTGCTTATTCCACTGAGCCATCTCCCCAGCCATGTGTTCTAAATGAATGCATTCTTTTTGTTGTTCTTTGCCTTTGTTGATGAATTGTTTTGGTGAAGGTAAGGCATCTGGATATAGTAGATGACTTTAGGTAGCAAGTAAGCTGTGAACACAATGAATGAAGTGGACAATGTTCCAATAAAACATTTCATGTTTTAATGTGTTTATACTTTTTAAATGAACTGAACATGCATAGACAACCAGATGTCTTATGTTATGTACACTAAAGTTTAAACAGCTGCTAAAACAATTTATGATTTAATGTTCTTGGAACTCCATCCTACAAAAAAGTTTGTGTTGGTTACAGTTTCCATGTGCAACAAAACTAATCTTTAAATGTTTCATCTACTATAACCATAATGGTATTATAAATCAGTTTATAATCTAAGAGGAATATAATTATATGAAAACTGGGAATATTGTCAAACCTGTACCTCGTCAGTTTTACTATAAGCTTTTCACATTAACTTTGGCATACTGTCCCTGTAAAATAGCAAAGAATGTAATTTTTATAGCTAGGCAGAATAATTAAAAAACTACCTTACATGCCTCCCATGAAACTCTTTTAAATCATTCTATTTTTTGAAAACAAAATGATTACATGTATATACATACTTTCTCAAGAGACTAGCATGAAATATAACAGAAAGAATAGGGTTAAGTAGACCAGAGTTGAAAACCCAGAACTCAAGAGTTTGTGTGACTATTAGTTCTCCCAGCATCATTGCAAAGATTGAATGAGACCAGTGTGCATAGATCTAATGATGGTGTTTAGCTGCAGCAACAGAAGCAGTTATGTTCTAAAGGCCCATTTGTATACTTATTTTCTGGCAACTGCTTGTGATACTGTTTTATTATGAAATAACTATTATTTTCGAGACTTGAAGTAGATCTCTTTCCTTGTATTACAGGTTTTAAAAATTATTATTATTATTATTATTATTATTATTATTATTATTATTATATTATTATTTTAGACAGGGTCTCACTGTGCAGTTCAGGCTGGCCTTGAATTCACAGTGATCCTCCTGCCTCAGCCTCCCAAGTGCAATATAATAACCATTGTTGAATTTCTCTAATTTGTTTAGTGGAATTCTGTATCATTTCTTTTCTTTCTTTTTTTTCCTTTTGGTATTAAAATCAAACTCAGGACGTTGAGCTTGTCAGGCAGGTACTGTGCCACTAAGCTATATCAGCATCTCTATATCATTTCCAGATTACATCAAATATAATAATTTCTTTTTAAATTCAGTTAATCCTTAAAATATTTATGTTGAATAGCCAATGTGTATATACTGTCCTAGGCCCTGGGCATAGAAAGGTGTGACTTTTTTTTTGTGAAACCAGGGATTGAACTCACGGCTCTATGCTTGCCAGGGAAGCGCTTATTCTACTGAGCCATCTCCTTGGCCCCCTTTTCTAACGTTTTGAGACAGGGTTACCATGTAGTTCAGGCTGGCCTTGAGTTCAATTTGTAGCCTAGCCTGATCTTGAGCTTGCAACAATCTTTCTGCCTCAGCCTTGGATAGATACATAGAAAGCCCCATAAGAGAGCAGTTGATAAATACAATGGTCATTTGGAGTCACAGTGATTAGCAGTAGCAAGGTCATTAAAGAACCAGAAAGGTCCTGAATAGGGACCTCTTGGTTGTGACTGATGTGTTTGAAAAATCACAATTGCAGTAACTTGATTTGCATGTTTATGGAAAACTAGTATTGTAGATGCTATGTTGTTTAATAGATCAGAGATTTGAATGTCAGAGGACCTAAAATAATATCTAGGGTCCTTTGTTTATTAAGATACAGCATAATATTATTTAGAGATATTTCTCTGAAATCCATTTTGGGAATACTTGGGGAGGGATGAACCTGATTAACAATTTTATTTATTAAAATCCAGTGCATGCAAAATTTCTGAAATGTATTAAAATTGTAGTCTTCAGATATAACATTGAAAATTTGGATATTGAAAAATTTGAATATTGGACACCTTCCTTTTGGTGCTAATAGTGAGTAGGTAGTTGAAGAACCTGGAGGAATTTTGAATGGGTTTTTTGTGAAATCTCTCATTTGATGAGAGTGAAGGTATTAAGAGATCTGCAGTTGGCAGTGAAAGGCCATTGATTCTCAAAACAGTTCTCCAAAGCTAGCCTCAGCAGAGATTATGGAGTGACTATAGCCATTCAGTATTTATGCTGTAGGGGCTGTGTGATAAATATTTCATATACCTTTCTGGATAAATTAAAATTTTGTGATATAAGCAAAAGATGCAGTAAACACGAGATATGTGAGGCTGCCAGTCACGTGGCATATTCTTTTATCTTTAAAAGCATTCTAAAATTACCAATATGATGTAGTAAATTTATAAACCACTAACATAGTCTATCAATCATTGTGTGTTACAAATAAAAATTATAAAACACATAAAAATCATAGTCTTTGCTGGCAATGCAAGATTATTTATGCCAGTATCTCCACAAATAGGTGAATAACATGTTATTTTTTTTATGATTTCTACAACTTCAAAAGGTAATAGGAATATATCAGCTCTATTGTAATCCCAGGGGACCATCATATATATGTGGTTTATTAGGGACTGAGATGTCATTGTTTAGTACATGACTATTTAAAGGCCATTCTAACTTCTTCTGAAGTTTTGGTGGTGATTCTTTAGTTCTCCAAAACTTGTTTTGACTGATTGTGCCTTGTTTTATGAATGAAAGATTTTGACTTGGTATAATTGCACTTTGGACATCCACGTACCCAGCATAAATTCTGTAATTGTTACACATATGATATATTTGCATTATTGTCATTTTATCAAGCTGTTAATCTATCTTAATTGTTGCTTTTTCAGATATTTTTAGAAGCCTTTATTTTGGTGTTGTTTTATTTCAAGAAGATATATGGCTGTATTTTAAACCTTTGATGCATTTTTACATATGAAACCATGAAATAGATACTTCTGTGACCCATTTGTAGTTTTTATGTATGATAGAGCTGACAGATAAGATGGTTGATAAAGGTAATAATTAGCACTGCTGAGACTAGTCAAGGTTTCTTGACTTCTGATCTCTAGGAACTTTTTATTTGTTTTTAAGATTTTTGTAGGTGTTGGGGTCTAAGTAGATGGTTATGTGCTTAGCATGTACAGACCTTGGATTCAGTCCAGAAACTGGGGTGTGGAAAGAGGGTTGCCAGTTTTTCCTGTATTTGACTAGAATCTCTATGTTGTGCATGACATTGATGTTTCTAAATTTTAGGCTTAATCCTTTGAATTTGTCTGTTGTTTTCATTAAACTTATGTTCCATTTATAGTGTCATCAAGTCTCTTATCCAATAGTAAGTCAAAGGAGCATGTTTTATCCTTTCTGTATTCATTGACTTTGCCTTTAGCCAACACTAACCTAACACCCATTTCATGAGGGCTTTTGTCTTTGTCTAAGTGTTCCACTCTGCTGTAGCAGAGTTCTTCAGGGTCAAAGTGCCTGTCTTTTTTTCTTCACACAAAATTAATAACTTGCTGCAATAGTAGTTTGTTCTAGGACATTTCCAGACCAGATGGTGGAAAGTTCTTGGGATAATATGGTAGCCAACATTTTGGCTTTCTAAAATTGACTTTGTTTTGGTAATTGTATAATGAAAATTGGAAGATTGTACAAGGACATTAAAACAAGAAAGATCTGTTTGCTTAAAACATTTTTCATCTTTTAAAAACCACCAAACTCAGCATGGTAGAATTTTGGTTTCTTTCAAGTATTGGCCACTCTGACTCACTTCTCTAATTATTTGGCATTTAGCACAGCCCAATTAATATTTTTAATTGTGCTTACCCAAGAACCTTGAGTTCCTGTTTCTTGAGCATTACAGAAACTCTTCAAGAAACAACATTGGAGATCATCTTGTCTCATGTGATTATTTACAAATAAAAAAATCAAGACCCAGAGAACTTTTTGTTGCTGTTGAATTTATTGGAATTAATGGAGAACTAAAGAATAGATCCTGGCTTTCCTATTTCTGAGTCATTGACTTCTACAGCATACCATAATGTAACTTAGTTTTTCATTTGCTTTTATTTCAACATGCCATCAGATTTTAAATGGTAAAACTTTCACATTTTAGTACCTTTTTTTTTTTTTTTTTACTTTTGTGACTGCTCTATTGTTAATTGAGCAATTTTTGTGTATATGGAACATTTGTATGATTCAAAATGCCATCATTGAAGAGTACACTTGAATGGGCTTCCTCTTCATCATTGTTTTTTATCTTCCCAGCCCTTGCCCATGCCTCCATAATTAACTCTGATTCTTAGTTTATGTGCTCTTGGAATTTTGAATGCATATGTATATATAGTTATGCAATTATAAATACAGATTCTTATTTGACCCTGATTTTATACAGAGTAAATTCTTCATATTGTTGTAAAACAATCTACCCTTTCTATGCTATCAGCATTAGGAGGTTTATTTGTGTATGTGTGTGTGTGTGTGTGTGTGTGTGTGTGTGTGTGTATATATATTTTTTTTTTTTTTTTCTTTCTTCCTTTTTCCAGTACTGGGTATTTTACTCAGGACCCTGCACTTGCCAGGCAGGTGCTTATTCTACTGAGCTTTCTCCCTGGCCCTATTTTATTTTAAAGAGAAAAAATAAAATAAAATTTCAAAAGAAGATAAGATAAAAATGATTAATATATTGCATATTGTTACCTTTAAATTAGTTACTCAGGGTGTAAGATATCAACATTTAATTGTCTAAAAGTATTAGCAAAAGTTCTTAATGAACTAAGAGAAATTAGAAATGTAAAACTCTCAGAGATCTGGGTGTGATGTGATCCCAGAGAAGTTGGGGAAGGACCTCCTCCTGGCAGGACCCCAGGAACCTTAGGTGAGAAGGTAGGTGGGGAAGTACACATTACAAAAAAAAAGAAAGTGGAGAGAACTGAAAATTGAATAATGGCAGTGCCACAGAACAGTGATGGTGGAACAATGATGGTGGATCGCTAGTTGGCTAAAGTCACAAGGACACAATGTCTTACTACCTCAACTCAGAATAGCACCTGGGCCCGAGACCCATCTATGTGAGGGAGAATAGGCAGCTGCACATGGTCAGCCTGTCCCATGGTGGCATCAGGAGCAGCTTAAAGAGATCAAGTCCTTTCAGACTGTTTCCCAAAGGCTTTTCTGTGGAGCTTTGCATGAACAGGGGAGATAAAACCGCACAGAAAGAAAAGACCAATCACTTCATCTTCACGTACACCTGGGAGGGGAATCTCCACTACTCTGCCAAATCCCTCTTCAGCATTGTCCTGGGCTTCATACTGACAACGTGGATCACATTGATTCCCTCATTGGCTTTCCTGAGCAGATTGCCGAAAAGCTCTTCTCTGCTGCTGAAGCCAGACAGAAATTCACACATCCAGGTGCAGGGCTGCAGGCTTTACAGAAGTTCACAGAGGCCTGTGGAAATCTGATCCTCTGTTCCCTGTGCTTGTGGAACAGATACCTGGTGATTTCAGCAAAGCTTGAGGAGATTAAGTCTTTCCGAGAGCTGACCTGCCTGGATCTTTCCTGTTGCAAGCTCGGAGATGAACATGAACTCCTAGAACATCTCACCAGTGAGGCCCAGTCCAGTGTAATTCAAGTTCACCTGAAGGATAATTGTTTATCTGATGCTGGGGTGCAGAAAATGATGGCACCAGTTTGTGTGATGAAAAAAGGCCTTGAGAACCTAACGTTGTTAGACGATATCACAGATGCAGAAATTGGATCCGTCTTTTCTTTTAGAAAACTAAACCATTTAGATATCTCTGGAACAGGACTCAAGGATATTAAAACTGTCAAGCACAAACTTCAGATTCACATTGTTCATTCCAAAGTGCCTTTGAAGGAATTTGATCATGCTAACTGCAAGACAGAGGGCTGGGCTGACCAGGTTGTTCTGCAGTGGGATCGATTGATTGTGGAAGCCTTGAAGCCATCAAGTGTCTCAGAACCTCGAATGACACCTCAGTACTTCTATCCAAATCGAGCACTAGTGGGAGCCTCAAGGATGTGTGCCCTGGCAGACACCCACATGAACTCTTCTGGGAAACTCCAGTTCTATAAAGAGAAAGCCCTGGACTGCCATTGATCATTGTTAAAACATGAAGTGTCCTCCAACCCAGAGTCAAAGAAGAACAAGAAGAGAATTTTTGAGGAGTCAGAGCAGGAACAGGCTGCAAAGCAGAAGTATGTATGTCTTGCTGTGGAAGACTGGGACTTATTAAACTCCTACTGACCGGCAGATATAGGTTGCTTTTCTATGTTCAACTCTAGCGTGTAAAGAAGGGACTGATAATTTAGGTTTTGTTTGAATTTACCTATGACTAACATAGTAAGCAGATATTTCTACTTTTGTAGTGGGGAGGGGAATACTATGGAAGTATGTAATAATTTCTAATGTATATTTTCAATACATGGTAATTTTTCAAATAAACTTTTTTGCTGTCCAAAAAATATATATAACTCTCTTAATTATCATTATATGTGTATATAAATCTGTTTTTTTCTTTCCCTTCTTTTGTCCATTCCTCCATCCAAGTTTCTCTTTTCTTCCAAGTGCTGGGGTTACAGGCATGTGCCACCACGCCCAGTCTCAATTGATGGCTCAGTGTGCCCCAGGGATGGGGCCAGCATGGAAGGCCCAGGGATCAAACCCCTGGCCCCTGTGCTTTCTTTTTGAAATTTCTTCCTATTTTACAATATCTGTTGTACCTTTTGGATCTTATTTACTCTTCCATCTTCTCACACCAGGGAGACAATACAGTCTTTACACATGTGCATTTGGTTTATGTCACTAGTATGGTCTTCAGTTGCATGCATTTACCTGTAAAAGTCTCCAGTCTGTCCTTTATGGCTGAGTATTACACTGTATAAAAAGACCACATCTTACCCATTCTCAGGTGATGGGAATTTGTGTTGTTAAGATGTAGCTGTTACAAATTGTGCTGCTATGTGACAGGTTTTAGAGGCAACAGCAGTGGTGGTGGCGGCGCAGCAGAGAAGCAGAAATAGGGGGAAGGAAAGCCTTTGTTAACTCTAAATATACAGAGAGGATCAAGGGCAGGAGATGGGTAGATCCTCGACCTAAGACAGGGTTCCTGAGACTTTATGGACTTTGGCTAGGGATGGAGTTTGAGGGGCAGGTTTAGTGACATACAAGGAGCTGATTGGAGGCTCCCTTGTGTGGGTGGGAAAGGTAAAAGGAAGTTGTATCCAGGGCTGGAGTGGGGAAGGAGGAAGAAGTGGTCATTAGGATGATAAGCAGTTTTTTTAAAGGCTTCAGCCATATTAGATGACCACCATAATAATTCAGCAATTCATACCAGGGCTGTAACTGATCACTATAAACATGAGTGCACATAAATTGCTGGGGTATGGTGTTTTTAATTTTTCTGGGAAGATAACCCACATGAGAACAGTGTAGTCAGATGGGACCTCCAGACCTCAGTGTTTGAGGAATCTCCACCCTGGTTTCTTTTCCTTTTTTTTTGATCACAATCAAAGTCGGGACCTTGTGTTTTCCAGGTAGATGCTTATACTGCTGAACTATATCCCTGAGCCTAAACCACTTCCTACAGTGGTTGCACCAGTATACACTCCCACCAACAGTGCAAAAGGGTTCCTTTTCCCCCTCAGCCTTTCCAGCATGTGTTATTGTTTGATTTCTTTATGATAGCCATTCTTTCTGGGGTGACAAGGAATCTCAGTGTTGTTTTAATTTCCATCTTTTGAATGACCAGTGATGTACATTTTTCTTTTTCTTTTTTTTTTTAGTTGTTTCTATTTCTTCATCTGAAAAGTGTATTTTCATCTCACTTGCCCATTTTTGGATTTGGGTCTTTAAATTTGCGAGGTCTGATTTTTCTGAGTTCTTTAAACATTTTCTATGTAAGCCTTTGCCTGCAGAACAGCTAGCAAACATTTTCCCCACACTGTTGGTTGTCTCTTCACTCTGTTGTTGGTTTTGCTTGCTGTGCAAAAGCTTTTTAGAAAGATGAGGTCCCAGTTGTTGATCCTTTGTGATAGTTCCTGTGCCTTGGGGTTTTACTTAGACTTTG
Organism: Ctenomys sociabilis; assembly: GCA_004027165.1. Taxonomy (NCBI): domain Eukaryota; kingdom Metazoa; phylum Chordata; class Mammalia; order Rodentia; family Ctenomyidae; genus Ctenomys; species Ctenomys sociabilis. The sequence goes on from PVKA01017518.1 coordinate 41,736, forward strand.
TCTACACCAATATCTTCAAGTATTGTCTTCCAGCATATTTAATGTTTCTATTTTAATATTTAGAGCTTTGATCCATTTCTACTTTAGTGTATTTTAAAGATATTGACCCACATTTAATATTTTGACATAGCATAGCCAGTGTTTCCAGTACCATTTATTAAAGAAGCTATCTTTCTACCAGTGAATGTGTTTGGCATGTTTGCCAAATATAAGGTGGCTGAGTGTGTTAGTAGTTGCTTCTATATCTTCTACTCTGTTACATTGATCTTCAGATTGGTTTTTCTTTTTTTTTTTTTTAGGGGGATGATAATACCACACTTTGTATCACAGAAGCTTTACAGTATAATTCAAGTCAGAAATTGGGGTTCTCCCTGCCTTGCCATTGTTGCCCAGAAATGCCTTTGCTATTCTAGATCTCCTCTAGTTTCAAGTGAATTTTAGGATTATTTTCCCTAATTTTGTGAGATATACTGTTGGAATTTTGGTTGGAATTGCATTAAATTTGTATAACAGTTTTGAAAGTATGACCATTTTGATTGTATTGATTCTTTCTACCTAAAAATAAGGGATCTTTTCATTGTTTTAATCTTTTTTAGAGTAGAATAGTTTTCAGTATAGAGGTCTTTTACATCCTTTGTTAAATTGATTCCTAGATATTTCATTTTTTTGATGCTCTTGTGAAAGGGGTTTTATTCATGATTTCCTTCTCTGAGTGTTATTTGTGTATAGGAAGCTATTGACTTGAGTATTGACTTTGTATCCAGTATGCTACTGAATATGCTTATTAAATTTAGTAGTTTTTTAAATGGGAATTTTTGAAGTCTTTTGTGTAGTGTATCTTGTCATCTGCAAATAATAATTTAACTTCTTCCTTTCCTATCCTTGCTCTTTTTCTTTTCTTTTTTTTTTTTTTTTTTTTTTTTTTTTTTTTCTCTTGTTTAATTGCTCTAGCTAGTTTCCAGAACTATGTTGAAGAAGAGTGGAAACAGTTGTTTAATTACTGATTTTAGAGTGAAAGCTTTGTTTTTGTACATGAAAAGTATGACATTGACTATTGGTTTATCATAATAAGTTTTATCAGATTGAGATAAAGGCCATCTATTCCAAATATTCTGTAAAGTTTTTGCTTATGCGGTGTTTTTTGAGATAGCGTCTGTCTATGCAGCTCAGGCTGCTCTTGTGCTCACTGGAACTTGCAGAGATCCTCCTGTCTCAACTGGTGGGATTACAGATGTGCATCATTATGCCTGGTTCCAGGTTGGCATCGCATGCAGTACCAGGGATCGAACTCTTGACCTTGCACTTGCCGGATAGGTGCTTATGCCTATGAGCTATCTCTCCCACCCTCTGTAGGGTTTTTTTTTTTTTTATCATTAATGGACACAGGACTGTGTCAAAAGCTTTTTCTGTTTCTCTTGAGATGATCATATGATTTTTGAACTTGGCTCAGTTAATGTGATATATACATTTATTGATTAATTTATGTTAAAACATCCTGGCATCCCTGGGATGAATCCCACTCTGTGATGGTATATAATTTGCTTACTGGTTTGCTGCATTCTGCTTTGTGAGCATCTTATTGAGGATTTTGTATTTATGTTCATTAGGGAAATCACCTATAGTTCTTTCTTAATTGGATCCTTTTTTGGTTTTGGTTTCAGCATAACTAATGCTTGCCCCAGGAATGAATTTGAGAGTACTACTTCCCTTTCGATTTCATTAAAGAGTGTAAGAAGTGGTAGTGTTAGGTCTTCACCAAGTTTCTTGCAGATTTCATCAGTGGGTTCGTCAGGGCCTAATCTTTTCTTTGTTGGAGGGTTTCTATTACATCTTTGAGTTCAGTGATTGGAAATGATTTGTTTAGGATATCTATCTATCTATCTATCTATCTATCTATCTATTTATCTATCTATCTATCTATCTATCTATCTATCTATCTATCTATCTATCTATCTATTTATTTATTTTGTGGCACTGGGGATCAAACTTGTGATTTTGTGCTTGCCAAGCAGGTAATATCATGGGTCCCTATTTAGGATTTTTTCAGCTTTGGTAGTTTGATAAGAATCTATCCATTTCTTCTGCATTTCCTTTTTTCTTTCTTTCTTTTTCTTTTTTTTTTTTTTTTGGCAGAACCAAGGATTGAACTTAGGCCTTTGCGCTTGCCAGGCAGGCACTTATTCTACTGAGCCATATGCCGGCCTGTGCATTTTTGAGCTTATTAGAAACTGGGTATCAGAGATCTTCTGTATTTCTACAGGGTCTGCTGACTTTTTATCCTCTTTATTCCTAATTGCATGGATTTTAGTCTTTTGATTCTTTGTATTGCTGTTTTTAATTTTCTTTTTAAAATGTTTTTTGGCAGAACTAGGAATTGAACTCAGGCCCTTGCGCTTGGCAGAGAAGCGCTTATCACTGAGCCATCTCCCTGGCCCCTTGTTTTTAATTTTCAGTGTGTTGATTTCTTTATAATTTCTTCCCTAAGCTTTTGGCTTAGTCTACTCTTCTTTTTCTAGAAGTTTGAGGTTCACCATTAAGTTGTCTTTATGTACTTGTTTGGTTTTCCTGATACGGGTATTTACTGCCATTAATTTTCCTCTTAGGACTGCTTTCATTGTGTCCTGTAAGTTCCAGTATGGTGTTATCATTTAGTTGTAAAAACTGTAGTTCTTCATTAGTTTCAATTGTGATTCATTGTTTTGGAGGAAGCTATTTAATTTCCATGTTTTTATAAAGTTCTTGTGGCTTCTTTTCCCATTGATTTCCAATGTCATTGTATTATGGTCTGATACATGCATAAGATAATTTTATTTTTTATTTTTTGTCTTTTTGAGACAGGGTCTCATTATGCAGTTCAGGCTGGCCTTAAGCTCACTTTGTAGCTCAGGCTGGTCTCGAACTCAAAACAATCCTCCTGCCTCAGCCTCTCGAGTGCTGGGATTACTGGCATGCGCCACCATGCCCGGCTTGCATGAGATAATTTTAATTCCTTTGCATTTACTTAAGCATATTCTTTGAGTTAGTATGTGGTTTATATTTTAGAATGTTTTGTCCTGTATTCTGCTGAGAATGTGTATTCTGATATTGGGTGGAACACTCTATAAACCTCTATTAAAGCCCATTTGTTGAAGTTTGGTTCACTTGTAATATTTCATTGTTGATTTTTTGTCTCTTTGAACTGTTGTTTTGTGACAATGCAATATTGAGATTCCCAAAGTAATTGTATTAGTGCTTATTTGATTTTTTTATGTCCATTAATTTTTTTTGTATAATGGATGCACTGGTATTTATTGCATATATATTTATGATTGTTACCTCTTTCTCTTGGATTGTTCCCTTTATAAGAATGTAATGACCTTCTTTATTTGTCTTAATCTGTCTAGGCTTGAAATCCACTTCGTTTGAAAATAAAATAGCTACTCCTGCTTTTTTTCTGAGTTCCTATCAGATGGAGTATTACTTTCCATTGTTCAACTTTCAGTTTGTGAATTTCTTTTTGAATGAAATATGTTTCTTGCAGCTTATTATTGGATCTTGCTTCTTGATCCATTCTGCCAGTTTTTGTCTTTTGATTGGTGAATTGAGACCTTAGCATTAATGGTTATAACCAATATGTATTGACTATCCTTGTCATTACTTTTTTGTTGTTGGCTCCTCCTCTACCCCTTCCCCCTGTTTCATTGTTTGCCTGGCTTGGTGCATTCCTTCTGTTGGGATTTGTTTAGCTGTTGTCCTTTTGAGTGATTGTAAAGTGCCTATGGTAGCTTCCTGTATTGCTAGTATTTAGAACCGTTAGGAAATGACTGTTTCTCTGCGTTGTGTTCCAGATGTAGTTTTTTTTTTTTTTTTTTTGCAGAACCAGGGATTGAACTCAGACCCTTGCACTTG
>PVKA01017519.1:0-15273 GCA_004027165.1 Ctenomys sociabilis
GCGTGGAGACCTGCCACCTCCTGTGATGCCCTCAGGCCATCCTTTCTATTCTCTTGTACCTTCTCCATAATGGAGATCCTCTCAGCTCCATCTTTGTAGTCCACAGCTTTCTTGGCGCTTCCTTTCTGGCCAAATTCACAACATTTTGAACCATCCTGCTGGGCTCCTTGCTCTTCATTCTCAACATAAATCTGGCTAAAAGCCCCCAGCAACAACCAGGCCACTGCTCCAATATTTGGCTGCTTTGAAATAGCTTTTGAAAGATTGATCAGTCCGCCATACTTAAATTCAGTCTTAGGCAAAGTCTCTGGACATGAACAAAATTCAGATAGTCTTTTGGCCAAATCATAGCCCAAATCATCTGGAGTCCAACAACCAGTGCAGTCCTTCCCAGCAGAAACCTCCCTAGCCTGGTCTTTACAGGCTGGCTTTCTAACAGCCTTCTGTTCTTTTGAACTCTTACCAGAATCTCCCAAACACAACAGCCCAAGCTCTTCCAGCTCTTCTCTTGTAGGTGACATCTCTGAACCTTTCCTATTTCTTCCCATAAGCCAGTCCCAAAAACTTGTAATCCACATGGTCAGGTTTAGCCACAGCAATTCCCAGTGCTTTCAAAGGCTGAAAACAGGAGAATCACTTCCAGTCCGATCTATGTAGCAAGACCCTGTGGACCCTGTACTAAAATACTTAAAAAAAAGAACCAGAGCTCCCCTGAAAAGTACCACAACCATCCTCAGCAACAGTGAGGTCTTGAGCTCCTCCAGCGATGAGGAAGGCTGGGTTCTTACCAGGAAAGCCAGTGCAACAAGCTTCTGCAGGAGACTGAATAATGTATCCTTCTAACCTTCTGTATCAAATATATATATTTATATGTGTGTGTATATAATTTGTATATATATTTTTTTCTATAAAATCCTTTCTTTACATTTACCCCTGCTTACTTAATGATTGTTTTTGTTGTAAGTTTTATAGCCAGTTGGATTGATTGGTTGGTTGATTGATTGATTTATACCAGGGATCAATCTCAGGACCTTGCACTTGCCAGGCAGTACTGCTGAGCTATCTCCCTGGCCCCATAAAACTTATAAAAACTTGTTTTCTGTGTTACTTACAGATGTTACTTACATTCCAGGTAGAGTAGCAAGAATCTAACTTTGAACAGCAAAATTAGTACAATCACAAAACAGAAGAGCAAGTTAACCCTATATTTGCAGTTTCACAAGAACTATTTTAAAAGTTATTAAGTTTATTAATACAGTTTAGATACACACAGTAATCACATTGTGATAGTTACACATTCATCATAGGGAATTTGTACCTGTGCATGATATATCTTTTTACCTATCTTTTATATCCCATTCCCCTCCCTTCCCTGCAACCCTTCTTATTTACAAAGCTTTCTTACCATTTATCCTACAGGAAATATTTTGGGCATGTTAATGAGACAAGAACATCAACCTAAACAGTAGAATTCATAAATTTGCAGTAAGCTAAGGTGCACTCCAATGGGCTCTCATTAACTTTGTAGGCTGCCAGGGAAGGCTCACATCCTGACCTTGACATCCTAAGATAGGAGCCAGTTCTAGCCTCTCCCTATCTTGGTTTGGCATAAGCTATATGCAGCCTAACAACTATACCTCCCCTGACTTTGTGGCTTGATTTGGTCCTGTATTTACTCTAGCTTCAGTTCAGACCAGTGGCTCAGACCCTCTTATAGTCACTTAACATAGTCAGGGGTTAGAATTTGTGTCTGCTGCTGTTTGCACTAAGATGGGGAGATGGCAAGCCTCCTCCCTACTCCCGTAATCTTCAATAACTCTTTCTTTTGTTTAAATAGTATTGTTAACAAATAAATAAGAAAATTTTTTCTCATCTTTGAGGCATTTTTAGGGCATGCTTCTTACTCATATAGTGATTGCAAAACATCATAAGTGTCTTCCCCAAAACATGGAGATAGAAAGTCATCCCAATATTTCCCATATTTTTTGCCCTCTTCAATTTCTTGTAGTCTCATGCTCATGGGAATTTCTCTAGTCTCAGCTAGGTGGTGAGCTAGCTATCTACTGTGCAGCCCACCTGTACAAGGGCAGTGGAAAAGGTTGTCAGTAGGTTTCAGAAAATACCCAGAGGTGACTTGGGAGAGATAAGGTCTATTAAGATTTACGAGACAAGGTCCAGTGGTGGTGGGCCAGACAAGAAATCACTCATAGGTATTTGGAATATCCACTGGTAACTGGCTGGGGTAGTAAATTGCCAGAAACACTAGTAGTGGTAAGCTAGACAGGAAATTGCCAGAACATTCAGTGCTAGGTGCCCAGACTGGGTACATATTCACTTATAGGTTATTTACTCTGTTGAGTCCAGATTTACCACAGGACTTTTTTTTTTTTAAATAAGCTACATACATAAGCAACAGCACTATTAGCTTGTTCTTTGTTCCAGTTTATGACCAGCACTTCAAGAACAGCTGACTGAACATATTTTCAGGAGAGCAATTTCTATGAATCACATGAATTTGTGCAGTTCCCAGTGTCAAGTAAAATATTAGGACTTGCTTTGGCTTTTTTGAAACAGTGTCTTGCTGTGTAAGGCTGGTCTTGAACTTATTACATAGCCCAGACTGGCCTCAATTTCATGATGATCCTCTTGTGAGTGCAGAGATTATAGGCCTGTGCCACCATACCTGGCACATCAGGACACTCTTGTTCCTGTTCACTTACAGTATCTCTTAACTTGATAGAAGTTTTAGGAATATAAAAGGGCGTCTCGGGGACATGGTTGTAAATATCTCAATTTTCTCCAGATTTAGAGTTTGAGTCCAAAGAATTTGAGTTATAGCAATAGAAACTGAGATCAAAGACTTTGCATCCAAAGAATTTGGGTTATAAGAATTAGAAAACCTAGCCCAGTGTGGTGGCATGTGCTTGTAATCCCAGCACTTGGGAGGCTGAGGCAGGAGGATTGCTGTGAGTTTGAGACCAGCATGCACTACAAAGTGAATTTAAGGCCAGTCTGAATGGCATAGTAAAACCCTGTCTCAAAAAAATGAAACAAAATGAAATGAAAACATCATTTTGTTTTCATTTTGTTTCATTTCAAACAAAACAAAATAAGTTTGTAGACCTAAACTGCTTGATTCACATTAAGAATCAGTACTATAATTTCTTTAATGTTATTTTATTTTTATTTTTTTTGAGTTGAAAACAACTCAATGAAACTAAAATGTAAAGACCATTTTATCAAAGAAGAAAACAGCATATGTTAGATGCTTGCCTACTCACCTTTCTAAAATATATGAATATTAATTGAACACTGTTAATATCAATAAATTCTGTTTTCAAAATAAGTTTGTAGACCTAAACTGCTTGATTCACATTAAGAATCAGTACTATAATTTCTTTAATGTTATTTTATTTTTATTTTTTTGTATTTAGTACAGGGTCTACAGGGTCTTACTACACAGACCGGACTCCTTCCTAGTGATTCTCCTGTTTGCAGTTTACCAAGTGCTGGGATTACAGGTGTGCATCACCATGCCCAGTCTCAATTGCTGTCTCAGTGCCCATGGCAGGCCAGGGATCGAACCTCCAACTCCTGCATCTGCCCAGGCAGGCACTTTAATCCGCTGAGCCATCTGGCTGGCCAATGTTATTTTTTGTGTATTTAGTACAGGGTCTACAGTATCTCACTATACCAATTGATTGGTCTCATAGTGTTCCTCCTGTTTTCTGCCTCCTAAGGCTCTGGGATTACAGGTGTGCACTACTATACCCAGTCTCGATAGCTGTTTCAGCGTGCCCTGAGGACAGGGTCAGCAAAACATGTGGTGCTGGGAATCAAACCCCAGCCCTTAATATTTTTTTTAATTATTTTTTTTTCTGGTAATCTAATCTGAACAACTACTTTGAAGGCAACAATGTGCAATATGGCAACCATTGTTGAGTTATTATTATCTTGTTTTTTGAAATTCTGTATCATTTCTAATGTTTTATCTGTTTTTTATTCTCTTTAAAAAATAAAAACAAAATTGTTTTTATATGTACATGTATACTGTACTTTATGATCACATTTGTCATGAGTTGGTATGTGTAGATCATCTTTGTTGTAGTGTGATTTTAGATTTTTGTTTTCTAGCTGATGAAACTCATAAATTTTATGAGACTTGTTAAGGTCTTCAGATGTTGTCTGGCACTTGTCTGCTAATAATACATCTGATACTTGTACTGTTGTAACTTTGTCACACAGTACTAAAGTAATGCATTGCCCGCCAACTGCATTCAGTTGCAAGGGCAACAAGCCACGAAGAAACACCTGTTTAACCAGCTGTTGTTGAATCAGGATGAAACTGTTAAGTACATTGCACCTGGACTATTGCTGGATATAAACTTGCTCTAATTGACATGTATACTTTTTTGAGTTTTTCCAAGAGCAAGCATGTATTTGTGTTTATTTTCTCTAGATTTCTTGGTTCTTGTGCCGTATGTTTATGAGGAAGAATTGCTGAAATTTAGTGTTGATAAATTTCACATTTACATGATTTTTTCTGTTATAGTTCTTTGTAGTTTGCATTTCTTTGTGGTGATTTTTTTTTTTTTTCCTATTCTTATGCTTCATATTGTATGGAGTCAAAAGGATGTTCGGATAAAACATAAAAGTTTTATCCAATATTATTAAAGTATTTCCTTAGAAAAGAGTGAATAAAAAGGGGAATAAGGAATTCTGAATATATTTTTTTTCTGATGAAATAATGAATGCAGAGTTGGTTTGCCCTATTTTTCTGCTATGACATTCACGATTATAAACCTCCCTCTTAAGACTGCTTTCGTTGTGTCTCATAGTTTCTAGCATGTTGTACTGGTACTATAACCTGAATAGAATGTGTTAAATTTAAATACAATTTATTGAATATATATTTTTATTTTAAATATATAGTTCTAGTAAAGTTACAGAAACATAAGATCTCTGAAATCTTAATTTTTCAGTATTAGGGGGTTTATTTATTTTAGTGCATGAGATTGGATTCAGAACCTTATATATGCTAGGCAAACACTCTGCCATTGAATTCCATCCCCAGCCCTAAGGGATTACATTTCAATGAGCTATGAACTCCCTTAGAAGTTGAGAAGTATTGCTAAGTATTAATTTTTTTTTTTTTTTTTTTTTTTTTTTTTTTTTTTTTTTTTTTTTTTTTTTTGGCGGAACCGGGGATTGAACTCAGGCTCTTGCGCTTGCCAGGGAAGTGCTTATTCCACTGAGCCATCTCCCCAGCCCCTAGTATTAATTTTTTTACTTACATGAAACTATATATATAATATAAACTATATATGCTATATTACATATATTATATGCTTAAAGGAGCATTATATACTGTTTCAGGGAAGTGCTTGTTCTACTGAGCCATCTCCCTGGCCCTATACTGTTTTTATTCAAATGTTCCATTTGTTTGTATTAATGCCTATTAATCTTACGTATTTACTAATCTCAAATGACCAGATGTTCTCTGTGCTCTACTTGCATTTTTTCCTCTTTTAGAACTATAGCAAAAACATCTTATTATTGCCTACCCTGTGATGGTTTGAATGTGTCCCCTTAAAATTATGTGCTGGAAACTTATTCCCAATTTAATGGATTTGGGAAGTGTTTAGGTCTTAAGAGCTCCATTTACATGGATGGATTAATATGGATTATAAAAGGGTTTAAAGCTTCAAGTTTCCTTTGTCTGTATCATATGAGAGTTTCCTTTCCACTTTCTCACCTGGGATCTTGGAAAAGAAGGCTCTTGGTAGGTGCAAGCCCCTTAGCCTTTGACTTTAGAGTGTCTAGAAATATAATAAATGAATTTCTTGTCTTTATGATTACCTAGTCTAAGGTATTCTTGTTAAAACAACATAACTGTCTTGCCAACTGGCCTAAGAGAAGCTACTTTTCTCACATCCTGCGTGAATAGCAGAATATTCCAATTTATAAACCCTACCCACTTGGCTCCAGCTTGTTAAATCAGAGGAAACCTTGACTAAGGGTGCCTCACCCATAAGTTAAGCCAGGTATTCATGTCATGAATTGATATAATGGGCTTTGCTTCTGTGGAGATAATAGTTTTTGAATGAGATAGCTTCTTCTTAAGATTTTGAATTTACTGGAATAGGGAAGTTGCCAGACTCTGGGTGAGCACTGTAACTGAGGAGTTACCAAGCTTTGGTTAAGGAAGTACTTATTGGCCATCTGTATACTGTATAAGTTAAGAGAAGAGAATTGCTCAGTATTAAAAGCTCTTCTGGACTTCATTGTGGTCCAGAAAGGTCCACATTTGTAATCCCATAGAAAAGTAATCTGTCCTTTCCAGTGCAACAGATGGTGAGAATATAGACACTAAAGCATATTTGTAGTTGTGGGGAGCCAAAGGCCTAAGTCCAGTGAGAGTAATAACCAAAACTAAGGCAATTCCTGAACAGTGGCTTGGGGCTGAGTGGCTGAGAGAAAGGTGGGAAGTAGCTGAATGTTGTGAGGTGGGCTAGGTAGGAGGCCTGAAATCACCTCTGCAATATGCATAGATAGCTATACAGGAAGAGTAATCTGCATGTCACAGATTGGGATAGTATCTAGTGTTTTGGAATTTGCACTTTAGTTTTGATGTATAATTTTTTGTATAAAAATTCAAATTTATTGAACATAGGAATAGGTGGATTTTCAAATTAATTATTTTAACTTTATGGTTAATAGTTTTAAAGCAGTCTTATCCATGGTAGAACTTACTAACTGGTACTACACAAAGATGCTTGTCTGTTATTTAAATTCTGCATTCATAGACAAACATATGTAAATCTAGATAAAAACATTTGTGATTGAATTAGTGCATGGTAATCCCTGCTATTTGCATTGCTCAAGCTGGCAATAGTGGATCGATACAGCAAATTTGAGGTACAAGCACAAATTTGAATTTTATACAAAAATTGAATTTTATTCCTATTAGTGGAAGCTGATATCTGTAACTTACAGACGAACATATATTTTTGTTTTCTACCTTCTAGCTGAACAAAAATATACATAATGTTTTCATTAAGCAAGACCTTATAGTTCAGTGAGAATAATATGTAACCCTTCACTGAACAAAATGACCATGGTTCTAACAAAACCATCTTTGGAGGAAGTACTTAATATGCATATCTTATTTAAATAAATTCTCCAATAAAAAATGAAGAATTCATTACCTTTATTTTGAAGGCTTTGTAGCTGTCAAATTTTTATATGCAGCTTACCAACATTGCCTTACTGGAAATAATCAGTATGTCTGCATTAGTTCTCAAAAGAACTTGAAAGTTTCAGAATTCTGTATCTCCTTTGACTTGCATCTGTCTTGATTCCACCCAGGATTCATTAATGATTCACTTATATCATCATATTCATCTTCATAAATTTTCTTTAGAACATTCATTCATTAATCTTTCACTAGGATCTAAGATGGCTTTTCTTTTTCTTTTTTTTCTACTCTTTCTGAGTTAAGTATTCCCACAGAGTGTTTTCAGCTTTCTTTCTATATAAGATAAGAACTATATCAGTCTTGATTTTTTTTTTTCTTTGAACTGCCTTCAGTTGAGATGGGTTTCAAGAGATTGTTCACAAGCATAGAGTAACTCTTTCCATTTATATTCTTTACTAGAAGATCAAATGACTTCTCTATGAAATGTACCTGCACATTCTCAGCAGGAACTTGATGAACTCCAGTTAAGGTCATGTAGATTTTCGGAAACTTATCTGACTGATCCATTCATAATGGCTGATCATCACTGTGTATCCTGTTGTGATGGAAGCAGTGACAGCAACCAGTTTTTCATTGTCAAGAAGTTCTGGTTTCTTTTGTGATTTTTGTTGCATCTTATTCTCTGTTTTGCTTCAGTCTTGTATTTTTCAGCTGTCAGGGGATCATGTACTCTATTCCTGGTGGCTTTTTTCAGCAACACCTTTACTTCTTCTATATCATTCTGCAACTCTTCCAAAGTGAAAGCTATGGTTGAGTGGGTGTCAGACTGAAGGCCTGGGGTACAAGCATGCGTTCAAGAATAGGAACTGCCTGACCCAGCCTGCTCCCCACGAGAGCATGGACATCACCAGCACAAGCTGTGGGCCAGCTGCTGTATCAGTACCTGACCTTTGGGAGAATGAGGCCCTTGATGTATAATTTTTAACTCCTAAGAAGTCATAGTCTCTTTTCTTGAGGCTTATTGTCAGCTAACACATTACTTGGGAGTTATAGCCCTGTAACACATTACAGGGCTTCACTGACCTATAACATTGCTTTAACCTCTGCTAGACCCATTTACCTTGCTTAAAACCAATTGAGGGAATAAAGACAAAATTTAGCCATCTTTGCACATATCAGTACATGGCAATGGGCCAGGTTAGCCAAAATGGAGGCAATTGTTCTTTTTTCAAGGAGAGTCATCCAGGTGGTTCTCCACAGTTACCCCTTCTTTATTTTGAAGAAGCTAGAGCAAAGTCCTCAAGGATTAGGCTTTTATTATATGGTAAGAGGTGATGTAAAAGTCATATTATACTGACATTTTAATCCTCATTGCAATTGCAAAATTTTAATTTCATCTTTGATCGAGGACAGAGTTCTCTAGAATGCTTACTTGGGTTTGTAATTTTATATCACACTCTTGCTGAATATATTTTAGCTCTTATCAACAGTTTTTATCTAATTGTCTACAAAGTGAGCAGTCTGTTTTGAGTGAGCTAATGCAGCAGAGTCAGTAGCTGCTCTATCAAAAAAACTAGAGAGGTTATCTATAATTAATCCAATTATCTTCTTGGTCCAGCTGCTAAACCTCTTAATTAAAGTCTCTACTAAGAGGAAAGTAGGCAAATGATACCAAGGCTCTGTCAGATTGAACTGGAAGCCACTCTAGCCATCCTGCCATGATAACTACTGTGGAGTTTATTAGAAAGATGTTTAGTCATGATGCAGTGGTTTAGGCAGCAGTTAGTACACAACATATTTTCTTGCCATTTTATTTTCCCTACTAACAGTACATGAGGATAAAGAATACATATATTCACTTTTATATACCTATGACTTTGTAATATTACTTTTACTTTTGCTCCATTTACCAATTACAGATTCCTAGCCTGTATCCTCCCAGCATGGAAAGTTAGTATTGGAGAAAACAGACCAATCAAGGGAAGAAGAGGTACCAGGAATGTTTAGGAGGCAGTTTATTCCACCAATGGGCTTCTAAGTAGGATTTCTCCAAGAGTTAGAGCACTACCCAGTGGGGATTTTAGGGCTTTTAAAGGGAAAGTGAGCTGGGAGCTACACAGGCAGATTTGGCACGTATAATTTGAGGGTTGAGTGATATCATGGGCTGCTAAAAGAGTTTACATATCTCAAATTACATTACAAGGCTGTTTGTTATACAGGCATGAGTTAAAAGAAAGAAGTGTCCTGATATATTTGAAGTTACACTGCAAAATCATTGGTTACAAAGGCAGCAGAGGGAGAGATATTCTGTAATTGGGCCTGCTGGAGATGTGCACCTGCCCATCCTGGGCAGTCCTTTATTTAAAATTTTAATTTTCCTCTTCAGTAGAGCTAATTTCTATACAGTATTGTATGTGTCTAGTTTTGTCATTGATAATGTGTGTGGAGATGGGAAGATAGAGGCCTCTACCTGACTGTGTAACATTGGACAAGACCTCTGAGGTCAGTACAAATGGGAGAGCCTGAAAAAGAAATCTCATGCCCATCTTTACTTTCTTCCCCCCCAGAAGGAATCCTCTGGGGGGACCAATCTCAAAAAGGAATAATTAAATTTACCTATAGCCTATCCATGCTAAGAACAGGCATATACATCAAGATAGAATCCATAATGTATCTATTTTCTGTGAAAATGCACACATGTCCTTAGCCCCTTAACATCATTTAAGAGTGATGCTTGCTATTCCAAACACCCGTTTGGAGGTCATCCCAAGCTACATGGGGTCAAGATTTTTTAAAAAATTATATTTAGTATAGGGTCTACAGGCTCTCACTACATAGATCGGACTCGTAGTGATCCTTCCTGTTTTTAAGTCTCCTAAGTACTGGGATTACAGACATGTACTGCCATGCCCAGTCTCAGTCACCATCTCAGCAGCAGGGCCAGCAGAGCAGGCCAGGACTGGCCCCTATGACTACCTAAACAGGAGCTTTAATCTGCTGAACTATCCGGTTGGCCCTCAGGGAGTAAAGATTTTTTGAGAGTGGGTAGAGTCTTGTCTCCAGTGTAACATGGCTAGTAGCAAATCAGAATTAGGAGCAGGGCTCAGAAACTTTAAAATAATGTAGCAAAATCTAAATACATTTGAAGAGATTTCTGACCCTTTATTCCCCCCATTTGTTGCTTAGCTAGTTGATTTTTGATAACTCTGCTTGAGTATTGCTTGACTTTGAAGATTATAGGGGAATCTCTGTGTCGTGCTTTATATTTTAGTTATCAAGAAAATTTTGAAAATGTTTGCTGACATGGGCAGGTTTTATCAATTTTTATTTTTTATGGCACTCCTAAGGTAGCAAAGGCTGATGTACATTATGTCAACTTTGTTTACCTCAATGACAGGTAGCATGGATGATGTGAGAAGGAATCTATAGAAGCATGGTTATATTTAAGTTTGTTAAAAGAGGCTATATGGGTACTATTTGTCATATCTGGTTAGTTCTAAGACCTGGGATTATATCTCTGTTGAGGAATAGGCATAGGAATGAGCTGACAAGTAAGACATGATATCACAATTTGTCTGGCTTGTGCTCTGATAATTTTAAATTTTGCAGGGATTTAGAATTTTGGTGAAAAAATCCTGGGATTGTCTTGATTTATTAAAAATGGGAAAAAAAAGGAAACCATATTAACAGGAACATCTGTATTATAATTACCATTGAGTCTTGGTGATTAGAATGGGCTATAATATGATCAAAAAGAATGGAACAGTTCTGCTTAATTTAGCTCTTAGCAGTAAAAAATAGTTGTAATAAAGTGGGCTTGGGCTGAGATAGCTCAGTAAAATAAGCACTTGCCTGGCAAGTGCAGGGTCCTGAGTTCAGTCCCCGGTACTGCAAAAAAAAAAAAGAAAATAAATAAAAATAAAAAATAAAGTAAGCTTGAGATGACCCAATTATAGTTGCTCTTCTGTCAGTATTGATGAAATCTAACTTCTCCTGAGATAGGGACCATTGGGAAGTCTATTTTGGCTGTCTTGTTTTCCACTGAATTGGCATTGCAGAAGTACCAATGGCCTTCATTATAAATCTAGTTCCGATCTCTTTTGTTTGATCAACATGCACTGTGAGACAGACTGAGGGGAGGCAGGTGTAGTCAGCTAAGCAGACCTCCATGATTGGCTACTTACTATGATGATGACATCAGTTTCTATATCCCATCAATCTTATAAAAGATTTCTCATGTAGTTTAATAGTATGTCTATGAACTGAAATATCCTGGGAAGAACAAATTTCCTTTTTTTGGGGGGGGTACCCAGAATCAAACTCATGATCTCATGCTTGCCAGGTAAGTGCTGTGCCACTGAGCTATATCCCAACTCAAGGAAGTCTTTTTTTTTTCCCCCCTAGTACTGGGGATCAAACTTAGGACCTTGTGCTTGCCAGGTAGGTTTCTATGTGGCTAAGCTATCCTCAGCTAAATTTCCTTGCTAAAAGACTTTTATCTCTACCAGGTTCACGAAAGGGGTTATGAACAGGAGTGGGAATCAAAATTGGTTTTTCTCTCCCAAACAATTGAATGTGAGAAGCCTCTGTTAAATCTCAGCCTTCATGCTGATTTGTCCCCTGGACAAGGTAAACAAGGGAAGCAAAGTTTTGCAGTACACCCATCCTGGCAGAGGGATTGTTGTTTGTCTGGTTTGGACTGAATATAACTGGCTGTAATAGATCTAAGTCATTGGAATACTAACAGGCCAGTCTTACATTGTTACTTGGGCCTCTGGTTTGGGCCCATAGTTGTTTTCTCTGCAAGAGTGTGCTGTTTTTATGAAATTTAGATTTACAATGTTTTCTCCAATGTAAACCTTTCATGAAGTATCGACATGGATTGTAGAGAGTAAATCAGTACCTGGTCTAACAGCAGCTGGTGTAACAGCTAAAAGGGCTGGTATCTTTAGAGGCACTGTACAGTGTTGGCTATTCCCCATTTGCACAATTAAAACATTTAATCATGGAATTTATCGGCAAGGTTTTGGGATCTAGCCCATGCCAGTATGAGTGGTAGATCTAATATTTTGGCATGTGTAAATGTAAGCAGATAAATCTTTAGAATGAAGTGGAGTCTCAGACATCTTTATATTCATTGTTGCCCTTTTTTTATTGACAGATGAGTATTTTAGCCACATTGTTGTGAGAGATCTGCCTATTGACAGCCTCTTACAATACTGCTACAAACTGAGTGTAAGTCTCTAGGACCTTGGAGAATTAAAGGATTTATTAGATATACTGTCCTCTGAGACAGAATCCTTGCATGGCATAGAAGTGGTGGGTCTGTGCCTGAACTTTTGAGTTAGCATATCAGCTCATGCCTGATAATATTTCATGTGTAATTTCTGTAAGATTTTCATCCTTGCTGTCTTGATTACTCTATACCTGCTCTGATATTGGTGACTTTTAAGTGTAGTTCAAAATGGAGGAATTGTGCTGATGATGGGTTATATCACCTAGCACCATTTGAAATTCTAGAATTATATTATCCGAACAGCCTATAGTATATGGACCCCCGACTCCATTGTCTAGAATACTTTGCCTCATTTATTTTAATTGTAACAAGTTAAAAGCTGTGTCCAGGTGTGTCTCTTTAGTGATGAGAAAGCATAGTGCACATGTAATCACATCACAATATTTTGGTTTTCTTGCAGGCAGGGAAGGGGATGTTGTTTTGAGCTAATCCTTTTTTTTAATGTATTTGGTACAGGGTTTCACAACCTGCACTTGTGATCCTTCTGTTTTCAGCCTCCCAAATGATGGGACTGTAGGCATGCACCACCACGCCCAGTCTTGGCTGGCTCCGTGTGCCTGGGGTGGGCCAGCATAGCATGTGATGCTGGGGATTGAACCCCAGGCCCTACACTTGCCTAAGCAGGCACTTAATCCACTGACCTATTTGGCTGGCACTTAAGCTGATTCTTCGGTGTAGGGTAGGGAAGGGTTGTAGGAAGAAAAACAACAATGGGAAGCACAGCAGTGGAAGTATGGAGGACAAAGCAGAGTATATGAATAAATTGGAAAATTTTGCATTTCTTTATGAATATCTTATAAAAGCAAAATCATCTGATTAGCTGAACTTTTTTTGTTTTGGTACAAATTTTTTTTGTTTTGTTTTGTTTTTTGGTGGTACCGGGGATCAAACTCAGGACCTTGTGCTTGCCAGGCAAGTGCTTACTCCACTGAGCTATTTCCCCAGCCCTGACTTTTGTTTTGTTTTGGTAGAACCAGGGATTGAACTCAGGCCCTTACACTTGCCAGGCAAACACTTATTCTACTAAGCCATCTCCCCAGCCCCATAGCTGAACTTTTTAAATATGCTTTGTTTTTCTCTCGTAGCCCACTCAGAGCACATTACTGTGATAATTTGACTCTTTTGTTATGGTTATGTCAGGGCCTCTTAATCTCAGGGTTCTGGGTTTAGGCCCCACATTGGGCACCAAATATTAAAAGCCCTTCTAGACCTCATTGAGTTAAAAAAAAAAAAAAGTCCACATTTGTAATTCCATGAAAAAGTTAATGGAATTTTAATAAGTTAATTCCAATCTACAACTTCTAATGCTGCACATGGCATAAATAAAAACACTAAGGCATCATTCATAGTTGTGGAGAGCCAAAGGGGTCCTAAGTTCAGTCAGAGTAATGGTTGACTAAAATAAAGGCTTAGATCCAGGGCCAAAACTGGATTTTATTCCTAAGAAAGGAGTGGAATGAGCCACTGCAAAAGTGGCAGGAAGTATGAGTGCTGTGAGCGGGGCAAGGTAGGAGGCCTAAAATCACTCTGCAATATGTAGAGAAAGAGAGATGCAGAAAGAATAATCTATGTATTACAGATTGGGACAGTATTTAGTGTTTTGGGTTCAGTGCTTTATTTGTTTTTAATCTTTTATTTTTTTTTATGCATTTGATACAGGGTCTTAATACAGAGCACCATCTTAAAGTGATCCTCCTGTCTTACTCTCCCCAGCGCTGGAATTACAGGCATGTACCAGCATGCGTAGTTTCAGTGGCTAGTGTGGCACACCCAGGGTTGTAGGGATTGAACTTGGGTCTTTGCACTTGCCAGGCAGGTGCTTAGACTGCTGAGCTAGCTACCTAGCCTGTGCTTTAGTTTTGATGTGTGATTTTTAAGCCCAGAGAAGTCATAGTCTTTTTTTCCAGTCTCATTCTCAGCCCTCAGCCTGGTGTCACTGAGTTTAGCTCACACATATTACTTAAGAGCCAAGGTAGGGCTTCACTGACCTGTAACATTGTTTTAACAACTGCAGGTCAGCACCTGGGCTAGACCCATTTGCATCACTTAAAGCCAATTGAGGGAATAAAGACAAAAGCCAGCTCTGCACATAACACTACACAAAAATGGTGCCAAGTTTAACCAAAATAGAGACAATTGGTCTTCTTTCAAGGAGAGTCATCCAGGTGGTCTTCCACAGTAAGAAGAAACCTATCTGTGGGAGGCATACATGCAGGCATGAGAGAGAGAGAGAGAGAGAGAGAGAGAGAGAGAGAGAGAGAGAGAGACAGAGAGAGAGAGATCGATCTTATCATATCTGGTTTTTTTTGGTAGCTGGGAGTTGAACTCAGGACCTTGTGTATATGGTACGTAATGCTTACATTCCTTATGTGGAGCTGGTACACATACATAACATATCTCAGTTCCTTTTCTCATCTCCTTCCCCTCCTTTCCATGCCCCTGGACTCCTTCCATTTATCCCCTTTTCATATGAAAAAAATCTATCTACTCCAGTTCTGATTTTTTTAATTTATATTTTGTTTGTTTGTTACATAATAGAAATCATCAATATTTAAGCTTGTCTAATTATTTTACTTGAGCCAAACAGCAAATAAAAGGAAGAGAAAAAGTTTAAAGGTAAAAAGAGGAAAGAAGATAAAAGTAAGTAAAAGAGGTGAAAGAAGGAAAAAACCCAACCCATAAAAATAAATAAATAAACCAAGGAAAGTAAGATTGGAAAAAAAAAAAAAAAATTCGAGTCTTGTTTTTGAATAAGTGCTTTCTTTCCAGGATCTATAGT
>PVKA01017519.1:15373-45713 GCA_004027165.1 Ctenomys sociabilis
CCTCTGCTCTCTGCTCTCTGCTGGAGGTAGGCCAAAAGGTAGGGTTTGTGTGCTGTTGGACTTAATGTTTGTGGTTTTTGGGTATGGTGGCTTCCTTCTCTCCCTGGGTGTTGATCTCATCAAGGGTTAGGTTGGTTGGTTAGTCCTTGCTTCTGCTGTCTCATGCTGTGGTGAAACAAAATGTAGAAGTTAGTGGATGGCTGTCCCCTTATGTCAGAGGAGGTATCACAGGCCTAGTGACTCCTGTTGGGGGTTGTCCAGCATGGACCAGATTGATCCTGTTTGTGTGTATGTGTGTGCCATGTGCAGAGCAGGACAGCATATTGTTGCCTCGGTTGCTCTTGTGCCTATGTTTGGTCTTTTTTTTTTTTTATGTGGAACTGGGGATTGAACTAAGGCCCTTGTGCTTGCCAGGCAAGCACTTATTCTACTGAGCCATCTCCCTAGCCCCAGTCTTGTTTTTGAAACAGGATCTCACTATGTAGGTAAGACTGGTCTTAAACTCACTATATAGCCCAGCATGGCCTTGAACTTGCAGCAGTCATGATTTTAGCTTCCAAAGTGCTGGAATTACAGGCATGTACTACCATTCCTAGCCCTAGTTCTGGTCTTTATCCCTTTTTGAGCCATCCTGAGTGTTACCACCAGGTTAGTGTTCCTTAAAATCTATTTTGATCATATTGTAGTAATTCCTGACCAAAATTTATTAATTATTCCCTTACTGCTTTATAATGAAGTAAGTTTGGCCCTTTTCAGCTTTGCCCTCTAGTACATTTTCTCTAAAAGAACAGCCTATTTAATTTGGTAGTTTAGTATTGCTAGTCATGGTGAAAGTCACTCTTCTTATTTTCCTGGCTATTTGTCTCCAGGAATTGTCCCAAGTAGACTGATAGGCCCCAAATCATGTTTCAGAAGAAAACAAAAATGGCTATGATATTGAAACATGAGTGGCTGGGAGCATGTATATTTTGGGCTTTTGTTGCTGGTTGAATACTTTTTGGTGTGTGGGTTGGGGCTGGTTCTGGAGATTGAACTCAGGATCTATGCTCGCCAGGCAGGTGCTTATGGCACTGAGCTATCTCCCTGGTGCAGTTGACCACTTTTATGAGGTCAGCCTTCCTCAGTCAGCTTCTTGCCAACCATCAGTCTAATGAGAGCACTGCCTGATGATGAACCTAACAGCGTGCCAAAATGTCCAAAAGCCTTCTCTTTGGGTTTTTAAATTCTGAATGTTTTTATTGATCAGAAAAAGTCCTCTAGAGAGCATTTAATTTTACTTTGAAAGCCTTGACCATTACTTTGCCAACAGATTTGATTTATAGTGTAGTTGGTTAAGCTTGCATTCATTTGAGAATTATTAGAGCTTTTATGCTTCATGGGTCAACTTTCAGCTTTATCTTCTATTTTTAAAAAATTGAAAGAATAATAACAACTAATCATTGACAAAATAGGAAATACAGTAAGTGATCACTTCTTCATTAATCTCCATTATTCACAGAGTTCATCATATGAAAGTTATCTGTTAAAATCTTTACAGTAGGATGGAGCATCTTTCGGAAGTTTTTCCCTATCTATATTTTCTGAAGAAATCTACTCTTTGAGAAAGCTAGTCTATTCATTCTCCCACTCCACATCCCAGTATTGCCAGGTATTTCTACCTCAGTGTCTTTGTGCAACTGGTTTGCCTAGTCTGAATTGTCTTCTTTCCCTCATCCAACTTACAAGATCAAGCTTAATACTTCCTTGTATCAGAAAAATGATAAATAATATGTGGGCATCTGTTATGATTTGTGTCTAGTTGTCCCCCAAAACCTCACTCATTTATGGGGTGGGCTTCTGCAGTTTGTGATTAATTCATGATCTGATACTGAGATTAGGGGATGTGAGTGCTACACCCACCCTGGGGGTAGATAGCCTGAATGCAGTATAAGGAGAGGCTTACTTTCTGCTCTTCTCTTTTTGTGCTTGCTGGTTTGCTGTTTTCCCTACCCATGAACTGTTGCCCTCTGCCATGAGCCAGTTGAATATGGATTGAAACTTCCACTAACTGAGTTAAATAAAGCCTTTCTTCCTTAATTTTGGGTGTCAAGTATTTTGTCCCAGGAATGAGTAAAAAGTAACCAAGACAGCATTAGTAGGTACTTTTAAAGTAAATAATTCAGCCTTTGACTAACAAAACAAATAAATGAACAAAAACTCAATGAAATTTGCACAGGATGAAAAAATTTTACTCTCAAGTTTTAGTAACTGAGGCCCTACAGATGAGACAGAAGACAGATTAACAGAAGGTATAGTGCAACCAGATATGGTCCCAGAATGAATAGGCCACTGGATGTGGTCTTCAATGAAGAAATAGGGAATCTTAGCTCACTCACCTGTGGGAATCATTGTAGGTTCAGACTTACGTCAGAGAAAATAATTACAGTACATTTGAGACATATTAGGAAAATTTATTAGGTAGAAGTGAATTATACACTCAGAGTTTCAGCCCTCAGGAGATAACTGCATTATGGTCTGGGGCTAGGATTTTTATGTGATCTTGGGAATGTTTTCAAAATAGAAGATCTAATGTGTATTTCACTGTGTGTTTTTACCCTTTAGATAGGCTGTGTTAGACTGCAAGCTATTTGTATGTGTTTGAAGTTTAGAGATATGCTTCCACTTGTGGGAGCTTTCTTTTTCTGTTTGTTTGGTTTCGATATTTTGAGATAGGGTCTCCCTATGTATTCCAGGCTGGCCTTGAACTTGCTCCTCTTTTTTTTTTTTTTTTTTTTTTTTGTGGCACTGTGGATTAAACTCAAGCCCTTGTGCTTGTTAGGGAAGCGCTTATTCCACTGAGCCATCTCCCTGGCCCTCTTGAACTTGTAATGGTACTCCTGACTCAATCTCCCAAGTGCTTACAGGGTATGTGCTACTGTGCCTAGCAATTATGCTGCTTTTTAATTTTTTTTTTTTCCCTTTGTACTGGGAATCAAACTCAACACCTTGCTCATAGGGCCAGCCAAATAGCTTAGCAGATTAAAACATCTACAAGCGCAGGCCCAGGAGCCAGGTATTTGATCTCTGGGCCTAATGTGGTGGCGCATGCTTGTAATCCCAGCTCTTGGGAGGCTGTAAACAGGTGGATCACTACGAGTCTGATCTAGTAGTAAGGCCCTGAATACCCTGTGGACCCTTCCCTGAAATACAATAAATAAATAAAATAAAATGGTACAAAACTCTTAATATTAATGCTTCAGAAGCAGAGCAAGGAGATTGTGAGGACAGATTAGATTACATAGCAAGTTCAAAAACAGCCTGGGTAAAGAGACTATCTCAGCGTGCTCCGGGGGTGGGGCCAGCATGGTAGGCCTGGGGATCAAATCCCTGGTCCCTGCACCTGCTTGCAGGCACTTTAATCCACTGAGCAATTTGGCTGGCTTTTCATACCACCAAAAAAAAAAAAGAGGTGGCTTCTCCAGGAGGATCTGCTTTTAAGGTGAATGGGGAAAAAGGCTAGGGATAAAGTGTAGGAAGGATATAATGATTTACTATGGCTGCTGTTTCTCATTTGCTTTCAATTCAAAATAATCATTATGACAAAGTAGCATATTTTTGAGGTGCCAGGCTCCGGTTCTCTTCAAATTATAATAGCCCCAGAAGCACTTTGCAAATAAGACTTTGGGGCCATCACACACAGAAATGTTTCTATTTTTTTTTTTTTTTTTTTTTTTTTTTTTTTTTTGGTGGAACCAGGGATTGAACTCAAGCCTTTGCGCTTGCCAGGGAAGAAGCACTTATTCCACTGAGATGTCTCCTTGGCCTCATCCGGGGACCTTTTTTTTTTTTTGGTGGAACCAGGAATTGAACTCAGGCCCTTGTGCTTGCCAGGAAAGCACTTATTCCACTGAGCCATCTCCCTAAAAATGTTTCTGAAATATTTTGAAATAATTGCTGTGCCTAGCAATTATGCTGCTTTTTAATTTTTTTTTTTCCCTTTGTACTGGGAATCAAACTCAACACCTTGCTCATAGGGCCAGCCAAATAGCTTAGCAGATTAAAACACCTACAAGCGCAGGCCCAGGAGCCAGGTATTTGATCTCTGGGCCTAATGATCTGTCAATGCTGGGCTCAATTTTTTTTTTTTTTTTTTACTAATAATAACCTAATCCTGAGATTATCCTTTTATTTATTTATTTTTTATATTTTATTGAGAAAGAAGTAGCAATGAGACAGTTGCAAAACAGGTTAGTAGGACAGTTATAATAATTAATGCATTGCATATTGTTGTCTTTATAGTATTTATTCATAGTACAATATGCAGACATGATATCTTGTCCAAACACTGTTAGTTCAAAACTTTCTTCTCATTGAACTAAGAGAAAGTAGCTGTATATCTATGCTAACTATTTTGTACATATATATATATATATATATTTTTTTTTTAAACTACAAAATAGCCCTTCATTTATATCCTCCTTTTTTGTTTACTTTTGTCAGAGATGGATATTCCATTGCCATTTTAGTAGTATGTAA
The DNA here is from genome assembly GCA_004027165.1 of Ctenomys sociabilis. Taxonomy (NCBI): domain Eukaryota; kingdom Metazoa; phylum Chordata; class Mammalia; order Rodentia; family Ctenomyidae; genus Ctenomys; species Ctenomys sociabilis. The sequence goes on from PVKA01017519.1 coordinate 19,889, forward strand.
AAAAAATTTACATATTTTGTAGGTGCATGTATTCAGCAAAGCAATCCAATAAGGTTGAGTAGTCTGTAATAGTAGTGGATTATTCACATGCCTGGCAATGTCAGAAGTTGGAACCTTTTACAGCTCAGTGTATTAATATGGCTTTACTTTTTATATCTCCTTTTTATACTTTTCTGCTGATCGGTTAAGACCAAGTCAAAGCAAGACCTATATAAGAAAGAATGTAACTTTTGTATCTGACAAAGTCAGTCAAATCCCCCCAGGATTTACCCTGAAACCTTGTACAGTGGTTTGTAGATCTTTTGTCAGTGTCAGCCATGTGGATGAATCAACGGCCATTGCTTGACCAATTTGTTCTCTGTGAAAGCCTTAGAGAATGTTTTTTCTCCAGGTGATTTTCCTTACAATGGAATAGCTATAAAGAATGATAAACTCGAAGCCTTCATATATAAGTGGATGCCACTTGAAGATATACTCATAAGTGAAATAAACCAGACCCACATGTGTAAATATTATATGGTCTCCCTAAAATAAGAACTCAAAGGTATAAATAACTAAATGGAAAATGAGAATTTAAGGATTAAACAATGAAGAGAGGGCAAGGAGAAAAGCTAGGAAACAGGGCAGGGGCAAAACCATACATTTATGTACACAAGATAGTTAAGGGAATGATCCTGAGAATCTCCATTCAGGTTTTTGAAACTAACAGTTAATTGGTAGGATTCTCACCCTGACTGACTATATATGCTGATACCTGTGAACTAAGCAACTGTACTGAAGATAGCAATGTATAATACTAGGGCCATGCTTGGAATCCCTGTCATTTTGATCTTATAACAACATACTGCTTCTAATATTATATCAATTACTGCTGTACTCTCAAGTAAATGTTTTTTTTTTAAAGTAATAAATGAAAACAAGAGACAAGAAAAAACTCATAGATTTCTAAATTTCTGTGTAAAAATTTGTAATTGTTTATTTCTATTTGTTTTACTTTTTATTTTTAAAATTTTTTTCACATTCTGTACAGATTTAAAGTTTAGCATATTAACAATTGATGGAAAATACCTGTTCCATGTTATGTCTAAGGCGTTCAATATTCAGACACATATTGATGTTAAGCTTAATAGCCTATGTTTTAGGGTAGTAATATCATTAAGCTTCTCTTCTGGAGAGTTAACAACGTAAGTTTGCAGACCAAAAGAAAAAGAAGGGTTACAAGGAGAGCCAACATTGTGGCCCTAGCCCTTCAAGGTCAGTGAGGGAGGACTCAGAACATAAGAGAACCTATGCTATGACATCCTGTAACTCAGTGATATTCCAAATTTTCTGATCAAGGAGATTATGGGGCCACAGAGGAAAGTGATCAATGAGATTATCTCTTTAGATGATCTTTCTACTTGTCACTTAATTCTTACTATTCCTTACTCTTTCCTTATGTTGCCCAAATGACTTAACTTTATATTTGGCTCTCCTGCCCTATAGCAGTTGCATTTAAGATAGTAGCTCTGGAGATATCCCCTCCCCAAACAAATGGCCAGTCTTCTAAGATAAAGAGTGATTTTATCTAGGTGCCATATAAGCAGTGTCTTTCTAGCTAAGAGAAGTGGCTTTTGACTTTCAAATTTCAAGCAAGAATAGCCCATAAAGTAAATGTAACTGAATGCAGTTGATTCCATCTTGAGGCAAAACCAGTGAGCACACCAGAAGATAAAAGAACGAAGAAAAATTTATTACTTACAACAAGAAAATCATTGGAGTTATTTACAAAGAGTACTCTCTTTGAACAAAGCCAGATTTTATTGGAGAACTGTTATGATTGGGATTCTAAATTTGCCTTAAGCTCATGTGCTGAAAGCTTGATTCACAGTGTAGCAGTGTTCAAAGGCAGGGCCTCTGCTTGGGTTCACAACATCCTTTTAGGGATTCATAGCTTAACTGGTTTGGGAGGAGGACTTTGTTATAAAAGTTAGTTCTTACCTTGCTGGTAACCGTGCACTCCATCACAAGTTCTGCACCTTAATTATCAGCCTCACCTCAAGACTAAGAGTAATCGACCAAATAACTGTGGACTGAAACCTCTAAGACAGACAAAATAATTTATTTTTGTAAATTCAGATAGTTAATCACAGTGAAGGAAAATTGACAACACAGGAACATATATGCATTCATATAGTAAAGCATATGTAGAGGTATACACATTTCTTAGCATACTCAGTTTCATTTACTCATTTCTGAGTAGAAGGATGGCAGCTTTCTCTTATCTAAGTGTAGTTTGCCCTTACAGTTGTGTGCCTCACATTGGTGACTTGTGTAAAGACTTCATGGAGCATAACTGAAATGCTTTTCAGCTGGGTGTAAGGGTAGTAGTACTCGCCTGTAATCATAGCACTATGGGAGGCTGAGGCACGAGGGTCACAAGTTTGAGTCCAGTAAGTGAAACAGCAATTTAGTCATTCTTTGTCTCAAAATAAAATAAAAGGCTGAAGATGTAACTTAGCATTATAGCCCTGGGTTCAGTCCCTAGTACCACAAAAAAAAAAAAAAAAAAACTTTTCAGAAGGTAATTTTTTATCTTGGCCCAGTGAGATGGGAAGTAATCACTAAAATGTGCTCTTAACTTGACAGCAATTTTGGGGTTCCATTTCCTCCAAATAATAACCCTTTTGGGGATCCCTCACCTATATATATGGGAGCAAAGTTTTCAAAATAGTTATGAATTTCTGACCCCAAACTGGGTTATTTTTCATCTAGGAATTGTGCAACTAATAACAGTGCCAACCACTAATTGAGTAGAAAAGATAACTTTTATTCTTTTACAGTTTTACTAACTCTTAAAAATCTATGAAGTATGATAGAATAGGCAAAGAAAGTTAGGCTTTAAGAGTTGAAGTGAATTACCTAAGTTCCCATGCATATTAAGTGATAGAACTGGAAGTAGAACTGAAGTCTTCTGATTTCTTGTCTCATGTTCTGTAATTCTGTGCCATTCTGATTTTTATTATCTCCCTACAAATGATGTCATCTTGCTTTTGTATGTTGCCAAAAGACAAGAACACTGATGTTAATCATAGCAAGTGCCGGGCGTGGTGGCGCATGCCTGTAATCCCAGCACTCGGGAGGCTGAGGCAGGAGGATTGTTGTGAGTTCGAGACCAGCCTGAGCTACAAAGTGAGCTTAAGGCCAGCCTGAACTGCATAGTGAGACCCTGTCTCAAAAAAAGACAAAAAAAAAAAAAAAAAAAAATCATAGCAAGTAGGCAATAATGTGAGAATTGAGTTTTAGAACTGGGTCAGTCTCTATCTAAAATTCATTCAATCTTTACCTCTTGAGTAAACTACTTGGAAGGTAGCCAATAGTTTTCTCATGACAGCAGAAGTATTGTTCTACATAGCTACTGTAGATTAGAAGTTCTGAACTACATGATCTTTTAAAATTGTTTCTTGTTTCATCTTTTTCCCCCCTAAAATGGAGGTTATCAAGGACAAATTCTCTTCCATAAGGTTGAATCTCCAGTGTTAAGAATTATACCTGAAAAGTGAAAGATGCTCAGGACTGTTATTGGATTTTAAAGTTTGTTCCACTAAATCTAAAGACTTTAGGGACAGATTAGTGAAAGAAAGAAAAAAAAAAAGATTTATTAAAAAAGCTCTTGACTCTAGGGTGGCACACTTATCATCTCAGCACTTTGGAGGCCGAGGCAGGAAGATTGCCATGGGTTGAAGGCCGGCCTGAACTACACAGTGAAATCCTGTCTCAAAAAGACAGAATAAGTAAATACATGAGTACTATTAATCCTAAAGAAGATAGAGAGGCTTCTTTGTTGCCTCAAACTCTGTTGTCTCATGCTTGGTTGTACAGGGGGCTTTTGTGGATGGAAAAGGAGGGAGAGTAAAACAGTGGGCAGGAAATCCCAGTGCTGGGTGGAGGTCTGATGAATACTCTGTTTTGGCTAGGGGCGACTTTCAGCTACTCTCGACCTATCCAAATGGACCTCAATCTCCAGGGGCCCATATCTGCATGTTCATTTCAGACAGACATATTTTGTACAAGTCTGTTCATAAGAGCTGAGGAGGAAAAGCAAGTTTACAGACTTCTTTTAGAAATTAGAATGCCAGAGGGGCCTGGGACATGGCTCAGTGGAATAAGTGTTTCCCTGGTAAGCACAAAGACTTGAGTTCAATCCCTGGTTCTGGAAAAAAAAAAAAAAAAAAAAAAAAAAAAAAGAATTAATTAGAAATTAGAATGCCAAAAGGGATGAATTGTTAAAAGAGCTAGGAAGCATGTGAGAGAATTCTATTAAAAAAATCTTTTTCTCTAGAAAGCAGATGATTTATAGCATTTTATGACTAATTCACTGACTTAAGGATTGGTGATCCTTATGTTTAGAAATGGTTGCTCTCAGTCAGATGTTATTTGCCTTTTTGATGTCTGCTTTCTCTTATACCAACAGCAGCAAGTAATATGGACCCTGACCCTGAGTTACTTAGAGTTGAAACAGCTGATGTGATAGTCGCTGTGTTAAATGGCAAATAGATTTATCTTTGTATACCTTTTTTTTCAATGCTGCTTGTACTTTAACCTTTTGTAGTGTAGGAGAGGAAAACTAGTTTTCTCCCATTCATGAGTTCTTTCCTGAGATTGCCCACAAAAAGATTAATAAGAATAAGATGCAAGTTTAATAATTTGTGTGCCTCCTATGTACAGGGGAGATAACTCTGAGAGATGACTTCACAGGGGCAGCTTAAACTTGAGGTTTAAATACTATCATTCTCTGACATAAAGAAGGATATGGAGGAAGACCTGGATGGCCAGGAAAAGCCAGTGAAACAAAGGTAACATTTATGATACAGATGTAAATCTCTACCTTAGTGAGAAAGCCCTGGATTCAGGTCTCAGTACTGCAGTCAGTCAATCAATAATCAAGCAACCAATCACACTAAGGACATTTTCTTCTCTGTATCAGCATGAGAAAGATAAGTAAATCAGTAGAGCATGTGTATGTGTATATTTGTTTATTTGGGTAATACTGGAGATTGTGCCAAGGACCTCCACACTGAGCTACATCCCCAGCTCTTTTTTATTTTTGTATTTTTTGAGGCAGTCTGACTAAATTACTCAGGCTAGGCTTGAATTTTTGACTCTCTATCTTCCTGCCATAGCCTCCCTGTGCCACCTGGCTGAGATCTTCAGTATGCCTTGCTGAGATTTTCTTTATAGATGCAAATTTTTCTTACCAAAGAGTAATTTTTTAGAGTTTCTCTAGTCCTTTAAGAGAGATTTCTGTGCCAAAGAGTCTTGTTTTGGGGTGGCATATTCAGATTTCCTACAGCCAATTTTGAGGCGGAACATCCTGAGCTTTGTCAGTAGCCAACATTGCTTTCACTCCCTTTAGTTCATAGCTTTCTAAGAGGTACTATGTGTTAGGGTCTGCTACACTGAAGCAGGAAAGGTTAGAAGGCAATGCTTTTTTTTTTTTTTTTCTCTAATGTACAGGGTCTCACTACACAGATTGGACTCATAATGATCCTCCTGTTTTCAGCCTCCCAAACACTGGAATTATAGGCATGTACCACCACACCCAATCACAATTGCCTTCTCAGTGTTGGGGGGGGGGTCAAACCCCAGTCCCTGTGCCTGCCTAAGCAGGTGCTTTAGTGCACTGGCTGGCTCTTGATTTTTTTTTTTAATCATTCTGTGCTGGGCAAGGTGGTGCACACCCGTAATCCCAGTATTGGGGAGGTTGAGGCAGGCGGATTGCCATGAGTTCAAGGCCAGCCTAAACTACATAGTGAGACTCTGTCTCATAAAAGAAAGTTATAGTCTGAGATTCAGCACCTCAGTAAATCTTCTGCATGGTAAGAGTTCTTTGATAATAAAGATGAAAAAAAAAATACAGATATGTTTGAGCTAGTGCACCAGCTAGTCTGCTGTTTGTCAGAACAGAAAGCACAAAAATTCAGATCCTAAAAGGTTAAGAAAGGCTTACTGTGTAGTTCTGACACTTCACCAATTTCTTATAGTTGAACCTGGCCTTTCTGATTACTAATATTTTAATCCAGTGGGTGGTCTTGTTGAACAAACACATTAAGAAGGGAAAGGAAGGCAGACAATGCACTTGATCCTTGCGAGGAGAAAGAGACTTAGAAGAGGACAGAGCTTTCAGCTTTCAAATAACACTGTAAAACATGCAGAAAGGGATTTACTGTTCTGGCTTTGTTACAGCCTGAGGCAGTTGGTGCTGTTCCCCAATGTGAGAACTTTTTTTTGTTTCCCTAGGACAATGTCTGGCCCCAGGAGTCTTTCCCATGATTATTTGTCACTATTGAGAGCTAAGGGCCTATTTTGAAGAAAATGGAGCTGTTTCAAGTATTTAGCAGAAATTCTTATCAAGCGGTAGGCTATAGCAATGGAAATGATTTCACTTTTGTGAAAGACATAGTGCTGACTTAGTCTTTGTAACAGTTCTGTTAAATAGGTACTATTTTTTATATTTAGAAACCAAAATTTAAGAAATTAAAAAAATTTCAAGATTATATACCTAGTAATTTTGGAGCTAGATACAAATTTAAATAATGTCACTAGTAAACCAGTCACTTTCCCCCCATAATACCTTTTTTGTATTCCATGATAGTAATGGCTTTCTTCCTGACTTGCTCTTCTAAGTCTTTTTCTCCTCACAAGGATTCTATGAAATAGCAAAATTTAACATGGGTGCAAAACAGCAGAATTTAACATGCAGAGACTATTTTCTGAATCTAACTATTAAAATGCTTTAAATATACTGAACTTTTCATACCAAGATCTATGAGTAGTTGTATAGCTAAGGGAACATCCTCACTGCTCTGAAGGGTTGGCAATTGAATCTGCTGAAGCTAACTAACAAGAGATTATTAGGAGAAAAGGCACACAAATGTAGTAAGTGCTAACAAATGTGATCATGCGAAGTATGAAAAGCCAAAGAAGAACTAGGTGATTGGCACTTAAATACTAAATACTCTTTCACAGGGAAAGGGAAGTGAGGGATGTTGACAGTTTGAGAGAAGTAAATTAGTTTGGAGGGAGGGTGATTTGACTGAAGGTAGACAATAGCCTGGTACAGATTCCATCTGGAGTTCGGGTGTGGTGTCAGCATCCACTCTTACTTCCTGGTAGTTAATCTCCGGAAAATCTGGCCTGCAGTAGCCAGAGGAACTTTAGAGATAAACCCCATCCTGTGCTTTGGGAGAGAAAGAGGACTGAGAAGAGTGGTGCAAGGGCAAGGTCAGAGAGAGCCTCACACGGCTTTTTTAGTTCATCTTGTCCAAGTACCATCCTGTGTTGTATTGTTTTCTGAGCCCCAGCACAGCAGAGTTGTATGAAAAGCGCTATTTCCCCCAAATTGAAGATATCTGTCCAAGCATATATGAATTTCTGTGAGTCATTGTATCCTAAGGAACAGGTTAATCATGTTTTCATTAAGATTTAATCTCCAGTTAATAATTCACATTTCTAAAATAATATGCAGTATGTGTTTATGCATTTGTGCATGGATATATGTATTTATTTTGAGACAGGGTCTCACTACGTAGTTCAGGATGGCCTTGAACTCTGGTGATCTTTCTGCTTCAGCTTCTCAAGTGCTGGGATGACAAGTGTATACCACCACACTCATCTTTAAAACTGCTTATTTTAATGTTTATCAGTGCTAGTCTCAAACTTAGGGCCTCTGCCCTATAAATAACAAATTCCATTTTTAATGTTCTTGTTGCAGTATTTTTAATCTTCATTGATACCTATAAAGGTTTTGCATTAGAATTCCTTCTTTTCAATTTGTAGATATAAATTGTCAGCTTTGCTAGAGGCTCCTCCTTACAGATTAAGTGTTAGATACAGGGATATTCTTGTTTGTTTATATTTTTAGCCCCCTAAGGAACATTTGATTTCATTTGGAGTTCTAATTTACTGAGAAATAAAAAGAAAATGGTGGAATATTTTGAGTTAACAAAAAAATGAAAATAAAAACCACAACAAATTAGGTTTGATTCCAAGCCTCAGTGTGTGTGTGTGTGTGTGTGTGTGTGTGTGTGTGTGTGTGAGTATGTTCAGTTTATTTTTGGGGAGACAAGGTCTCACTACGTAGTTCAGGTTGGACTTGAACTCACTGTGTAATCCAGAGTGGCCTCAAACTCATGGCAATTTCCTTACCTCAGGCCCTGCAAATGCTAGAATTATAGCCATGTGCCACTATTCCCAGCTTATATTTTTGTATTTGAAGAAGTGATACAGCTACTGCACTTTGTGTTTTCTTCCAGTCTTTGCCAAGGATGATCAGTTTAACACAAGTAGAATTTTATTGATGTTTTCTTAGAGGTGGGGAGGGTGATTATATCAAAACATTAGATTATCAAATGGTCTGTATACCAGCTCTCCTGCCCTCTTGCTAAGAGCAAGAAGATTATGGAAATGAAGTATGGTATGAATGCCATCTAAATTCTGATTTTTGTTTGTGTTATTGTTATATATTAAAATTCTCAACTTGATTATAAGAAAAGTGCTTGATTTGAATATCCTCTTTCTTAGGATTGGCAGTGGTGGGTGAGGGCAGAGTTTGCATTCGAGCTTCTGACCCTCCTTTTAATCAGATGGCTCATTAGTAGTCCTGTGAGCATGTTCGCATTCTGACAACTCTAGCATGGAGTCTTATTCACATTTGTTCCCTATCATACTCTGTCACTCAGCTGCCATGGCCACCTTCACAGCTAAAGCTTAAAGAAAGGAACACACTCAACTACGGCACCTCTGGTATTCTTCCACTAGTTAGCTGGTGGACATGTCATTGGGAGTACCCAGGAAGTGGGATATTGCTGCTGATTTCAGTCTGGCAGTGAAGAACCTTGGCCAGATTAGATTGCTAGAGATACAGTATGTTAGTGTCAGAATGAAGTACTTATTACTCCCTTTGGAAATTAGAAATGCTGCATACCTAACATTTGAAAGATGTTTTTGATATGACATACTGTGATAAAAATCAGAGGTTTTAGCCCTTACAGAACTGTTAAGTTACCTAAGATGCAATTATGAGATCTTCATAGAAACCTTACCAGTTATATTTGTTAAAATCACCATTTTAAGTTGGATATGGTGGTGCACACCTATAATCCCAGTACTCGGGAGGGTGAGGATGAAAGATTGCCTTGAGTTTGAGGCCAACATGGGCTTACCTAGTAAGTTCAAGAATAGCCTGAACTACATAGTAAGATCCTGTCCCAAATTCCATAAATAAATAAATAAATAAATAAAATCACCATTTTATTTATTTTATTTTTGAGGTACTGGAGATTGAACTCAGGACTTTGTGCTTGCCAGGCAAGTGCTTATTCTACTGAACAATCTCTCCAACCCCTTACAATCACCATTTTAAAAAGTAAGAGACTAGCCGGGCGTGGTGGCGCATGCCTGTAATCCCAGCACTTGGGAGGCTGAGGCAGGAGGATTGTTGTGAGTTTGAGACCAGCTTGAGTTACAAAGTGAGCTTAAGGCCATCCTGAACTGCATAGTGAGACCCTGTCTCAAAAAGACATTAAAAAAAAAAAAAAAAAAAAAAAAGACTAAAAACCTAACCAACCACACAGCTAAAAAATGGTGGAATCTTGATTTAGATTTGAATTTAGGTCTGTATAACTTAAAAGCCTATGTTAAGAAAAAAAAAAAAAAGCCTATGTTCAATAATTACTGGAAATAACTTATGAATAGGAATACAAATAGAATCAGACACCATAAGTGTGCAAGGATTGTTACATCTGTAAGATCATGAGGTCATCTAGAAATTCAAAGGAGAGATATAGCCTGTTTGGCTAGAAGGATCAGAAAAATCCTCATTAAAGAAATAAGTCTTGCCAGGCGTGGAGGCTCATGCCTGTAATCCTCGCACTTAGAGAGGCTGAGGCAGAAGGATCATTTAAAGTTTCAGTCTGGCCTGGGCTAAATAGTGAAAGGTTATCTAAAAAACCAAAACAGAAAGAAGTAAGACTTTAGACCTTGAAAGAGTGAGGACTGTGTATGTAGGAATAATAGTATGAATAAAAGAAAAGGGACATCTAAATGCAGTAGTGTGGTAATGAATCTTCCATAGCTATGGGGGAAATCTATGCATCACATTATTAGAACATTTTATACATGACTATAGATAGGGTTACATGTTAGTATATGCTGAGTATCCCTTATCCTAAATATATGAGACCAGAAGTGTTTCAAATGCTTTTGGATTTTGGAATATTTGCATATGTGTGTAATAAGATATCTTGGAAATGAGACATTTGTGTAAACACAAAATTCATTTGTTTTATATATCTTATACTGTATGCATACCCTAAATATAATTTTGTACAATTGTTTTAGTGAGCCTGTGTCTTACTGTAACCTGACAAGTGAGGTCAGACATGGGTTTTCCAAATATGTTGTCATATTGGCACTCATAAAGTTTTGCATTTTATAGCATGCCAGATATTGAATTTTGGGGTTAGAGATTATCTTAGTTAATTTCTCATCACTGAGGTACAACATCCAATGTTGCCAATTTAAAGGAAGAAGGAATTACTGGACCATGGGTGTATGATAGTGTATTAGTTTGGTAATAGGTTTATAGCTCAGTGTATTGTGTGAGTCTCTCATTCTCTGTCTGTCTGTCTGTCTGTCTGTCTGTCTGTCTGTCTGTCTCTGTCTCTGTCTCTGTCCCTGTCTCTTAGTTTCTCATTCTCTCTCTCATTCATTCTCTCTTTCTCTCTCCCCCCAGCCCCTGGCCATGCACAGTGACCTGTCTCTTCCCACCAAACTTCACTTCCTAACACACACTCAACTATAAATCTATCACCAAACTAATCCACTATCATACACCCATGGTTCAGTAATTCCCAAAAGCTCTACCTAAGAGCACATGTGGGGGACATACAGGTGTAAGCCATAACAGATGCTGTCTTAATCACTTTGTTATTGCTGGGGCAAAGTATCTTACACCCATAATTTAAAAGAGAACAAGTTTACTTTGGCTCATATTTTCAGTTTGTGGCTGGTTGGTGCCAACGCAAAATTGACATGTTGGGAATCTGGCTGCTTTCATCATGGGAGCTGGAAGCAGAGAGAAGAGGTTGGCAGGGCAGGAGGGAGATATACTTCCAGTGACCACTGGAGAGATAGCTTAGTGGCACAGTGCCTGCTGGCAAGGTCAAGGTCAGGACTTCTATTACCATACCCCCCCCCAAAAAAGGAGTCCTAACTGCAGTACCTGCAGTGGCCAACACCTTCCAACTAGATGCTACCTCCCAACAGCAAATTGACAGTGACATCACCATGATACACACACATCTTCTAAAAGCGCCACCTCTGAACACATGAGGCTTTAGGAGGTTGTTCTCTATGTGAACCATAACAGTTGTACAATCTGTTTCTCAATATTATATAGCCATGAAGGGCCAGGGAGGTGGCTCAGTAGAATAAGCACTTCCCTGGCAAGCGCAAGGGCCTGAGTTCAATCCCCAGTTCCACAAAAAAAAAAAAAAAAAAAAAAAAAAAAAAAAAAAAAAAAAAAAAAAAAAAAAAAAAAGTATATAGCTATGGCTATGGTGTATGAAAATGTTCTTATGTTTAGGAAATATTCCTTTGATTTAGGAATAAAAGGACATGACATCCCATACTTCTTCTCCAGTGGTCATGAGAAAGAAAAAAATGATAAAACAAATATCATTGAACAGTAATTTCACACAGATAATACAATTGCTGCATTTGGCTAAAGAAAATGAAAATATTTTGTCATATCTTTTGTATGCTTGAAATTATATGGGAAAAACATTTCAGGTTTTTTTGTGTGTGTGTACTGGGGGATCAAACAGGACCTTGTATAGGCTAGGCAAGTGCTCCATTACTGAGTTTCATTCCCAGCCCTCAAACGTTTTACATTTTATAAATGTGGCTAAACTTCTTCAAACATCACAAAATTTAATTAAGGCATTTCATCCAAGAATTAGGAACCACAGTTCCATTTATGCTTCCTCCACTGTTTGTTTGAGACAGGGTTTTACTATGTAGTGTAGGCTGGTCTTGAACTCACTCTATAGCCCAGGCTGGCCTCAAATTTGGGGCAATCTTCGTATCTTAGCCTCCCATGTGCTGGGATCATAGTTGTGTACCAAATGCCATAATTCTCACATGCTTCCTCCAATAAAAAAGAATTTGCTAAACCAAGTTGGCAAGATGAACAGACAGAATGATTTCACAGAGATAATGTGTAAGTCAGACTATTTAGATTCCTTTTTCTTCCTTTCTTGGTTGAGAAATGGATGTGGACCAAAGGATGTCCAAGGTTTAAACTTGCACTTTAATATATTCGTGTTCTTGCATTCCAGAAGTGCCCGTAACTGGAATGTGGTAGCATATGCTTATAAACCTAGCATTTAGGAGGCTGAGGCAGGAAGACAAGGGTACCTTGGGCTACATAGTAAGTTCCAGGCCAGCTTGAACTACATATTGACATTGAGACTATGCCTCAAAAAACAAAGCAAGACCAATGACTTATAAATGATGTGATTTTTTTTTTTTTTTTTTTTTAGACAAAGGAATAATTTGGTGTACTGAATCAGAAAACAAAAGATTACAGGCAGATTTCCTGATTACAAGTACATAGAATACTAGGTTTAACAGGCATTTTCATCAGTGTTGGAGTAATGGGAAAAGGAATCTCATTCCAGGAGCTTCACACACTGGTCTCTAGAATAGTGAAGGTAAACCTTATTTCTAGCTCTCCTGCTAGTGAGAATGAGTAGCTATTTAATGAATCCTCCCTGCCTTCCCAGCTCTCTACCAACAGAAAAGGAATAAAAGCCATTGCAAGAACTTAATCTCTACGGTATAATTCTCAGCCTGTATCCTATGTATATATTATTTCAGCAGTGCTTCTGCCCCATCACACCACTGCAGTCATAGTAGAAGTTTTTCAAACAGAGCTAGGATATTATTAGGACATATGTATATAGGTAGATAGTACCCCCAAACCTCTTGCACTCATTTGGGAGGCGGTTGGCTCATGTGTAATTCTGGGATTAAGGGTGCCTAGTACTGGATTAGTTCACTAATTGGCTTAGCATAGTTCTGGGTATGAATAATGGAAAGGCCCATCCTGGGTTTGGGTAGCACCATCTAATAGGCTTGTAACCTAGGTGGGAAGAGACTCAGAGGCTTGCTGCTTTCTGCCTGGACTGTGCTGCCCTGCCTTGGAGACAGCCAACTTTGGGCTGAAATCTCTACAAACTGTGAGTTAAAAGAAGCCTTTGCTCCTTTAGCTTGTGGGTGAAGAGTATTTTGTCTCAGCAACAAGAAAAGTAACAAGACAAATGTGCTCATTGCATATCCATAAAGTGGTTTTTATTGGCCACTATAGATTGACTTGGAGTTAGCATCATATAGGCAACACCCAGATTTTCTTTGAGTCTTTGTTGAAGTTAACTGAATAATCATAGGACAACATTCATATTTAGATACTTAGTGACTGTTAATGATGGTGGTTAAGTTATATATGAAACTGAGTCAGGATTATGAAATGGTTAAGTGCTCAGGTTCTAAAGCCTCAGGTTCTAAAGACCTGGGTTTAAAACTGGCTATGCCACTTACTACTTGTGTGGCTTTGAACAAGTTACTCATTATCTTTCTTCTTCTGTAAAATGGGATAAAATTATCTTCTCTGCCATGAAATGATACATATACAAAGCCTGACACTTTAAATATGTTCACTAAGTGTTAGCCAATGTTATACTTATTAATGTTATCTTGTCATTTTTAAGTATAATTTTGTCACTCCCAAATTTTCTTATGTCTTCAGATTTCTTAGTCTTTCCCCCACAATCTCCCCAATGCTCATTTCCCATGTTGATTCTCCTTTGACATTTATTTTTTCCCAAAGGCCCAGGGATGTATCCAGCCGACCTGAAATATTTCCTGTTCACTCTGCTGCTTTCAGAGTCTAATATAGTACCTCCTAGTTAGGAACTGAACATTTCATTCGTTTGCAAAGGATTGAACTTTTAAGCTCTAGTTTATAGAATTGTGAGCAATTTTAAGTGGGGTTTCGTCTATAAAAGATCAAAGTATATTAGATCCCTTAAAATCCATTGCATTTTCTGACAGCCCTCTTTCAGGCTGAAAAAGATCTGCTTTGAGTCAGATGGGCAAATTCCGTCACTTTTGTAGTTGTTCAGAATATCTTACGCTTTGGCTTTTTCTCTTGCTACTTAATAGGATTGTTTTAAGGATAAAATGAGACCATGTATGTGTGTTATGGTTTATGTCTAGTTGAGTTGTACCCCCTAAAGCCTCATGCAGTCATGGGGAAGACTTCTAGAGTTTGTGATTAACTCATGATAAACTAGGATTATGGCTGTGATTGCTGCTGGGATTATAGCTATATTACACCCAGCCTGGGATGGATAGCCTGAATGCAACTTAAGGAAGACAGACTTGCTCTCTGTAGCCATTGTTGCCACTGCTCCTGCCCTTTTGCTCTTGCTATTTTGCTGCTTTCTGCCACCATGAACTGCTGCCCTCTGCCAGCTGCCTTTGAGCCAGCTGAGTATGGACTGAAACCTCCAGTTACTGTGAGCTAAATAAATCTTTCCTTCCTTCAGTTTGTTGGGTAGTTGTCCCAGCAATGAGAGAGGAGTAACTGAGACAGAAGTTGGTAACAGAGAAGTGGGGTCATTGCTGTGACTCAGCTTGGCCATGTGGATTACAAACTTTTGAGAATGACTTACCAGAAGAGATAGGAATGATTTGGAGGTGTTGCCTACAAGAGAAACACTGGAACAGCTTTGGCTGTTCTGCATGGGAGCTTCTGGTCAGAGCTTAGAAGGCTGACAGAAATCCTGCCTATAAAGACCAGGCTGGGGAAGTTTCTGCTGGAAAGGAGGACTATATTGGTTGTTGGACTCTGGATGGTTTCTGTTATGGTGTGGCAGAAAGAATGTCTGCATTTGCTTGTGTTCAGAAACTAGGAGTTTGCCTTGGATCTTGGAGGAGACTTGAAATTTGTACTTTTCAGCAGTGCTGACACTGTTGGGACTTTGGCAATTCTAAGAGATAGACTAAAATGCTTTTTGCATAAAGAGATGTGCATGAGTCTTTAGGGGTCCAGGGGCAGAATGTCATGGTTTGTATCATGGGTCAGACTTCTATAATTTGATGAACTCATGATGCACTGGGATTATGGGTGTGAATGCTGCTGGGATTATGGGTGTGAGTACTGTGGATAGCTTCAGTGCAACAGAAGGGAGATAGACTTGCTCTCTGTTGCTATTGTTGCTGCTACTTCTCCCTTTTGCTTGCTGTTTGCTGCCATGAACTGCAGCTCTGCCATGTGCCATTCTGCCTTGGAGCCAGCTGAGTATGGACTGAAACCTCCAGTAACTGTGAGCTACGTAAACCTCTTCCTTAATTTTGAGTGTGGGGTATTTGTTCCAGTAACAAGAGAAGAGTAACTGAGACAGTGTGAAAGGACTTGCTAACTTGAGGAAGTATTGTTAATGTTAACTTGAGAGGGATGATTGTTTCATTTGAACAAAGGACCCAGCCACCAGCAACTTATGATGTCAGCATTAAACCTTAGGAGAAGGATGTAACCTCCTCCCTTCTTATCTCCCTCTACACCTTCTCCACAAGTTTATAGAAACTGTTTGAACTACAAAGGCTGGTGACTAACTACACCCAATGATAACAGATCCTTTCTTCTCTTTCTCAAGCCCACATTCTCTCACAGAATAGTATGTCAGATCCTTTGTCTAGACTTTGGGACACAACACGGCAGGCAAGACATTTAATGAGCTCTGGAGAAGGGGAGAGATTTCTTTTGTGCTGTTTTCTATTCTCCTTCCTGACAGGTTTAATCCTGGGAGCACCTGTAGATTAAATGACGTTTCAAAATAAAGTTCAGTGACAGTGATGCCAGATATGACTTCTGCCACACTGACGTGGCAGACCTGGCCAATCAACAGACAGTTTTTCTTGATGTGTGTGGGTTGTTTTGTTTTGTATTTTTCTGGACTATTAGAACTTGTAGGTTTTTTTTTTTTTTTTTTTACTTTTCTTTTCTTTTGAGGCAGTGCCTTGCTATGTGGGTCAGGCTAGTGAAACTCAAAATGTAGTCATCTGTGGCGACATAAACTTGCACTGATCCTCCTGCTTTGGCATCCTAAGTGCTGGGATTATAGCATGTAAATTCTTATTTGTACAATATGAGCAGAAAACTAAGAAGTGTGAAGATTTTGCCACTGCTGCCATTCCTGTCTTCATCATAATTGTCATCATCTAAACCACAAACACCAACTGCTTGGTAAGCGCAGGATGCTCTGATCATCAGGGAACATGTATATTGGATTTTGTTTTGTTTTGTTGGTATTGGGAATCAAACTGAGGACCTCACATTTGCCAGGCAGGCACTTACGCTACTGAGCTATGTCCCTGACCATATATTGAATTTCTATTCTGAAACTTAGTCTAGCTGTATTTGGACAGAAGGTCTTTAAGCTTAGTGTCTCTATCTTGAATAACTTTGAGGAAATGAAATTGGGAAAGCTGGGAATAGGTAAATTATGCCATTGGCAGAACAAATTAGTGGTCCTTCTGGGTGGAGCTTATAAATTCTTCTTTGTACAATATGAGCAGAAAACTAAGAATTAAGTGTGAGGTTTTTGCCACTGCTGCCATTAAAATCAGCAATCCCGAATTGGTTTGATGAGAACTACTACTACCTTCCTCCCTGGCCAAGAAATTGTCGTTATTGCTGTACTTATGTTTTTGTATTAGATGTATTACATGATGCTTATGGATCTTCAGGACCCTCTTTGGTGGTATTCAATCAACTCTGGATGACTTGGATTTGGAGTAGAGGAGATAATCATCTCTATTCCTTTTATGTAAATGTATTGTAGTTTGTCAAGGTTGTTTACAAAGAAGTGTACCCTTGAAATTACTTCATTAGGGATGATGATGAGGCTCACTTTGAACTTCAAATGAAAGTTAGCAATATTCTTTAAAATGGTAAGAGTTTTGTCAGTTGGTTTCTTAAGATTGAAGTGAAATTTTTCCCTCATTCATTGTAATTTTGATTTGTGGTTTTCCTGCTTAGGCATAATGGAATCTTTGCTTTGCTCATTTTTGGGGTTTGTATTTGGTGATTACGTACTTTGGCAGTCTAGAGTCTCTCCTTTATGTGTACTATTAATTATGTAAATCAAAAGAAGGATAGATGTACCTGTTTAACAACTGCTCAGACATTTGACCTGCCACTCAGACTGATGACTTATCTTTTTTTTTGTACAATTCTGAACAACTTGTTTACAGAGCCTCTTTTTGTGTAATATACCTTGTTTCTGTAGAACTGTAATATTTTTATTATACTGTGCAATACAAAATTGTTCTGCTATATGTTATAGTTCTGCATATAAGAGTTATACAAATAAAGTAGTTAATGGAGTTTCCTTTGACCATTTCTTTGTGCTGAATATTGTGATGTAGATGCTATATACAATTCCTCATTTAGTGACCAATTCATTAATGACCTTGGCAGAACCTTTAGAAAATAGCCCCACAGGATGTGTCAAAAGGCAAAGAAGGATAGAGAATGAATATGATAGGACAAATGAAAACTTATCAGTTTTCAAGGAACTGTACATTTTTAATTTTGAATAAATGGCTCATTAGGAAGTAGATCAGATAATCGTTTGCTCATAGAAGCTATTTCTGGGATTCAGGGTCTCCTGAAGGACTTAAGGAATAGTGTCATGATAATTCTGAGAAAGTCACAAGTATAGAAGTGGATAGTAAATACAGGTTTTCTAAAGAGATGTTTTGAATTTCTCTAGTGGGCAGTGTTCAGAATTGACAGGTTTTTTTTTTTTTTTTTTAGTTATTATATAATTATATTTCAAGAAGTGAGTACCAGCCAGGTAGGGTGCACACACCTATAAATTCAGCACTTGGGAGGCTAAGAGAAGGAAGAAAGCTGTGAGTTCAAGGCCAGCCTGAACTGCCTGTCTTTTTGGAGACCCTGTCTGTCTCAAAAAGAAAATAGAGAAGAAGCTCATGCCAGTTTTGTTTGACCTCTGCTTCTTGGTCTCTTCTCTATTATTGAATGCTGAAGATACAGGGTTAGATTGCTGGATATCAGAGAGTAATTTAGGTTTATGAAAGGACAGTACAGAGAACATGGTTTATGGCCAAAGATTAGTAAAGAGACCCTTTATGTCAAAGAGTGAAAACAAGAAAAATTTTGCAAAGAAGCCTTTTGAAATCTGGCCAGCTTTCTGTGAACTTCTTAAATCACTACTGATTATCAGGATCCTAAGGGACCCTTTCCCACTTGCACCTTCCTCTTTATCATTTTTAAGACCATTCACATTGATGGCCATAACTAAAATGTACTTTCATCTTTGTCATATAATTTTCCTGTTGTTGGTTCCCCTTTTTACCCTTCTGTTTAACTGCTTGAGTTGTGTTATGATTTGTATCTGGATACCTTCCTAAAGCCTGATGTGGTCATGGGGAGGCAGGCTTTTGGGAGGAGGCTGAATGTAGAGTTTGTGATTGGTTCATTGTCTAGTAATGGTATTGGCTGTGTGAGTGTTGCATCCGCCCAGGGGCGGGGAGCCTGCATACAATGTAAAGGAGGGAAAGTGGTTTTTCCCTCCCTTTTTACCTCTTTTTGCTCCTCCTGTACTTGCTGTGTTCCCCTTGCTACAAACTATTAGCCTTCTGCCATGTGCCACCCTGCCTTGGAGTCAACTGAGTATAGACTGAAACCTCTACAAACTGTGAGCTAAAACCTTTCCTCCCTTAATTTTGGGTGTTGAGTGTTTTGTCCTAGTAATGAGTGAAAAATAACTAAGACACCTTGCCTGGTGGATTCTCCAGTTGGGATTCATGGAATTGTTATCTTTGTCTTTTTCTAGATATCCTTCAGAAGTTTTTGGAGTGGTGGTTTGGTGATGATGAATTTCTTCAGGTGTTGTTATGGAAATATCTTATTTTTCCATCAATTTTGAAAGCAAATTTTATGAGATACATTAATCTAAGTTGGAGGTTGTTTTCTTTTAGTCTTGAAATACTTCAAGCTCTCCCTGACTTAAGGGTGTGAATTGAGAAGTCTTGATTTGATTCTAAAGAACATTCCAGTATAGATGTCTTGTTTCTTTTCTGTAACAACTTTTAATATTTTGTTCTTATGTTGAATTTCTGGAATCTTGCCTATTGTATGCAATTGGTGTAGCTTTTTTCTACATGACTATGTAGTGGGGTTCTTTTTTTTTTTTTTTTTTTTGCAGAACCGGGAATTGAACTCAGGCCCTCATGCTTGCCAGGAAGTGCTTATTCCACTGAGCTTACTCCCAGCCCCCCTATGTTCTGTATGCCTCACATATTTGTGTCTCAATCCTTTTCCATATGTAGAAAGTTTTCTGCTTTTACTTCTGTGAACAGATGTCTTAAAACCCTTTGTGCTGTTTTCTGATTCTTTAGTGATTCCAGTTAGTTTTAGTCTTCTTTGCATTACCTGCTAGCTATTAGGTTGATTTTTCATGGTCCCTTTATATTTTAAAGAGCTCTTTCATTTGATGATTGCCAGGCACAAGCCTGTCTTCTTAATTTGATATTCTGTCTTTACATGGGTTAACTCTGCTGCAACATATTTTAGTAGAATTTTTAATTTCCTGGATTTTATTTGAGCCTGTTTTATGGGATTCAGTTTTTTTTCTATGTATAGCATTCATTGTTTCCATATCTTTCTAAACTGTTTTTTTTTTTAAATCTCCGCTTTGTTTTTGTCAAGACACATATTGATATTTTTTTTTTGTTATTTTTACATCTGCTGCAACCATTTCATAAAATTTAGCTGAGAGGTTTTTAATTTCTTCTCATTGATTTGCCATGAATGAGTTGGGGATTATGGGTTGTATCTTGTTTCAGTGTTTTTTATCTTTTTTTTTTTTTCATTTATGTATTTGATTTGGTACAGGGTCTCACTACACAGCTCAGACTCTAGTGATCCTCCTGTTTTCTGCCTCCCAGCACTGGGATTACAGGCATGTGCTGCCACACCCAGACTCAGTCATGGCTCAGTGTGTGTGCAGCACCAGGCATCAAACCCTGGTACCTGCATTTGCCAAAGTAGGCACTTAGTCTGCAGAGCTATCTTACCTGCCCCTGTCTTAGCTTTTTTAAAATTTATTTTCTCGGGCTGGAGAGATAATGTGGTGGTCTAAGCACCTGCCTGGAAAGCACAAGGACCTGGGTTCAATCACCAGAACCGCATGCCATGCTGGCCATCAAAACCAGGAGTGGTGGCACATGCCAGTAATTCCAGTGCTAGGGTGTCTGGGACAGGAGGATCACTATGACTCTAAGCTGTATAGTGAGACCCTGTACCAAATAAATAAATAATAAAATAAATATATTTTTTTCTCTGTTAAGGCTTATAAACTGCTTATAGTAGGAAGCCTTTTTACTACTATTGAGACCGCTTTAGGAAATGACTACTTTTCAGAGATGTCTTCTCCACTGGCTTTAGCTTTTGAGTCTGTTCCAATTTATTAGGGATGAAAGATTGTTGCCTGTGTGGCCTAGCACCCAGTTCTTTGGTTCTGGACTATATATAGTATTTATAAGTTTTTGTTTTGGGGAGGTATGGTTACTGGGAATCAACTCAGGACCTTATGCTTGCCAGGCAGGTGCTGTTTCACCAAGCTACATCCCCAACCCCTGGACTATAGTATTTTTAATGACCCTTAGACTGTCTGGGTGTTAGGCATTCAAGGAAAATCAATTGGTTGCAATATGTCACCTTGGCATAGTAATAATAGCATTAAGCACAGTCTAGAAAGTGACAAACTGTAATAATTGTTAATTTGTCAACTTTAACCATAGGTATAAGATGTATAGCTAACAAGATGTAAGACAAACCAGACAATTATATACAGTGAATATCCACTCTATAGAGTGATTTTACTCTAAAAGGAGAAAATTTTAAAGAGATCAGAAGAAAAAATAGATAAATAAAAAAAGAGAAAGAGATTAGAAGCAAGGCTGAAGGACAAAGGAAGACTCCCCAAGCCTCAGGAAACTGATAAAGAAGACAGGAAGGAAAGAAAGAAAGAACAAAAAATAACAAAACAAAACTAAAAGTGTGTTCACAGTCATGAAAAAGCAAAAACAAACAACTGGGTGGAAAGGCAAAGGAAAAAAGAAGGAAAGAAATTTCTCTGATTTCAAACCTGTGCTTATTTTCTGGGATCTACAGTTTTGTGAATGTGTCCAATTCAGTGCTTGACTCTGCTGTCACTGGTAGACAAAGGAGATCCTTGCTGGATAATCCCATCAAGCCTGTAGTAGGATTAGAGCAGGGTGCCTGTTTTGGTACTTTCAAATCCACAGAAGTTCAAGCTGAGTCATTCAGCCTGCCATACTGTCTCTCTTGCTGTCTCTCCCGGGCTCTGGACATTTCCTGCAGTTGTTCTTCAATCAGTCACTGAGAGTTCTTTCTTTTTTTTTTTTTTTTTTTTTTTATTGACGAACAAATAGCAATGAGACAGTTTCAAGACAAATTAACAGGACAGATTCGATAATTAATACATTGTAGACTTTTCATAATGTTTTGGTATTGTACAAGGTGCATGCATGATATTGTACTTACAGACACTATTACAGCAGATGTCTCTAATCAGTGACTTAAGAGAGTGTATACTTGTCTTATTTTTTTATAGCTGAATTGTATCCCAGATTCAATAATTAATACTTTCTACCTTGTTATCTTCCTAGTGATTGTCCATAGTACTAGAAGCTGACATAATATCTTGTCCAGCCATTATTGGTACAAATTTTGCTTCTCATAGAATTATGCAGAAGCACTGCATATTTATCCTAACTGTACTGTCTATACAAACACATCTTGGTTCTTCCTTTGTATCCCCCTTTTTTTGTCTAGACCTATCAAAGATGGGCACTCCATTGTCATCAAACCACTATAGGTGTCTGAACTTGGCGACACAATCCAACACAGTCCAGCTTTCCTTCCACAATAATAGTGACTTATCTGAAGAAGTTGTTGATTATAGCCATTTACAACTTAATTTATTATTATGGCCCCACGTTATATACCTCATTTTTATACTTTTCTGCTGGATGGTTAAGGCCGAGATAGAACAAGACCTATATAACAAAAAAATGCATCTTTTGTTTCTAATGAGATCAGTGACGTCCCCTCAGGGTTTATCTTGTAATCCTGTACCTTACTCTGTTGATCCTTTATCTGTGTCAACCATGTGGATGAGTCACGGCCAATGCTTGACCAGTTTGCTCTCTGTGAGAGCCTGAGAGAAAGTTTTCTCTCCATGTGACTCTCCCCAGGCACACTATAGATCATTGATGGCCTTCCTCTGAAGCTCCATAATCTCCTTGATCAGAAAATTTGGAGCTCAATTGAGTTTCATGATGTTACAGTACAGATTTTCCTATGTCCTGGTCTTCGTTGATCTTGAAAGGCTAGGGCCAAAATGTTGGCTGACCTTACAGCTCTTCTATTTCTCCAGTTCTTGATCTGTGAGCTTAGGTTGTTAACCATCCAGAAGAAAAGCTGCTTAGTACCCTGCAGCATATGCCATTCAGTTTACCCTAACTATCTGACTAAATTCTTTTTAGTTGGTGTTGTACATTTCTATTTGTATTTCTTCTTTTGAGTTCTTATACTAGGGAGACTATATGATATTTGTGCATGTGTGTCTGGTTTATTTCACTTATGAGTATATGTTCAAGCAGCATCCACTTCAATATAAATGCTTCAAGTTTGTCATTCTTTATAGCTGAGTAATACTCCATTATATAGAAATGCCACATCTTTTTCAACCATTCCTCATGTGATGGACATCTTGGTGGTTTCCAAGATCTTGCTATCACAAATTATGGATAAGAATAGATAAAGAAGAAGTTAAATTATCACTATTTGCAGATGACATGATACTTTACTTGGAAGACCCCAAAAATTCCACCAAGAAGCTACTAGAATTGATATAGAAATTCAGTAGCATAGCAGGATACAAAGTCAATACTCAAAAGTCAACAGCATTCCTCTACACAGATAAAAAACACACTGAGAGGGAAACAATAGAAACAATACCATTTACATTAGCACCATGGAAAATGAAATACCTTGGAATTCACTTAACTAAGGAAGTCAAAGATCTTTCATGGAAAATTATAGCACCCTAAGAAAAGAGATGATAGAGGATTTCAGGAACTGGGAAGATATTCCATGCTCCTGGATAGGAAGAACCAACATCGTGAAGATGGCCATACTCCCAAAATTGCTGTACAGATTTAATGCAATCCCTATCAAACTGCCACCAACATACCTCCCAGACCTAGAGAAATTGTTCCTAAAATTTATTTGGAACCAGAAAAGACCTAGAATAGCAAAGGCAATCTTGGCCAATAAAGACAAGGCAGGAGGCATCATAATTCCTGACTCAAAATTATACTACAAAGCTACTGTGATAAAATCAACATGGTATTGGCAATAAAATAGACCTGAGAATCAATGGAATAGATTAGAAGATGCAGAGGCATCTACAAACACACTCAGCCACCTGATCTTTCACAAAGGGGCCAAACAAGCTTACTGGAAGAAAGATAGCCTCTTTAACAAATGGTACTGGAAAAACTGGCTTTCTACATGCTGAAAACTGAAACTTGACCCAGCTCTATCACCATGCACTGAGCTAAAGTCAAAATGGATTAAAGATCTAAACATTAAAACAAAAACACTCAATCCTGGAAGAGAAAGTAGGAGGAACTCTTGAAGACATAGGGGTAGGCAAAGAATTCATTAACCAACATATATTCTTATGGGAAACACTTGAAAGAATCAACAACTGGGATCAACTCTTCTTGAGCAGTTTCTGTATGTCAAAAATTGTCAACAAAGTGAAGAAACAACCCACAAATTTTGAAAAAATATTAACTAAT
The DNA here is from genome assembly GCA_004027165.1 of Ctenomys sociabilis. Taxonomy (NCBI): domain Eukaryota; kingdom Metazoa; phylum Chordata; class Mammalia; order Rodentia; family Ctenomyidae; genus Ctenomys; species Ctenomys sociabilis. The sequence goes on from PVKA01017519.1 coordinate 43,919, forward strand.
AAGCAATGAGACAAAGGTCTGCTGTCTAGAATATATAAAGAACTAAGATATATTAGGGCCCTTGAATTTAAAGACCCAATCCAGAAATGAGCATCTGAGATGAATACACACTTCTCAGAGGACGAAATTAAAGAAGCGAGTAAATATATGAAAAAATGCTCCACATTGCTAGCCATCCGTGAAATGCAAATTAAAACAACATCTCACTCCAGAAAGAGTGGCTATCATAAGGAAATCAACCAACAACAAATGCTGGCGAGGTTGTGGGGAAAAGGGAACACCTCTCCACTGCTGGTGGGAATGTAGACTGGTACAACCATTGTGGAGGTCAGTTTGGAGACTCCTCAAAAGAGTAGGACTAGAAATCCCATTCAAGCCAGCTATCCCCCTACTGGGAATTTTCCCAGAGGAACTGAAAACATTGTATCATAGTGATATATGTGTACCTATGTTTATAGCAGCACAATTTGTGATAGCAAAATCTTGGAAACAACCAAGATGTCCATCACGTGAGGAATGGTTGAAAAAGATGTGGTATTTCTATATAATGGAGTATTACTCAGCTATTAAGAATGATAAGCTTGAAGCATTTATATTGAAGTGGATGCTGCTTGAACATATACTCATAAGTGAACTAAACCAGACACACATGTGTAAATATTATATAGTCTCCCTAGTATAAGAAGTGAAAAGAAGAAATAACAAATGGAAATGTACAACAACTAAAAACAATTGAGTCAGATAAGGCAAAGTGAATGGCATATGCTGCAGGATACTAATCAGCTTTTCTTCTGGATGGTGAACAACCTAAGTTCACAGATCAAAGTTGGAGAAATAGAAGAGCCACAAGGCCAGCCAACATTTTGGCCTTAGCCTTTCAAGGTCAGCGAAGACTCAGGTATACATAGGAGAACCTGTACTGTAACGTCATGAAACTCAGTTGAGCTCCAAATTTTCCGAACAAGGAGATTATGGAGCCACAGAGGAAAGAGACTGAAGTTCTATAGTGTGCCTGGGGAGAGTCACATGGAGAGAAAACTTTCTCTCAGGCTCTCACAGAGAGCATACTGGTCAAGCATTGGCCGTGACTCATCCATATGAATGACACAGACAAAGGATCTACAGAGTAAGGTACAGGATTATAAGATAAACCCTGAGGGGACTTCACTGACCTCATAAGAAACAAAAAGTACATGTGTTGGTAGATAGGTCTTGCTCTGTCTAGGTCTTAACTATCCAGCAGAAAAGTATAAAAATGAGGTATACACTGCAGGGCCATAATAATAAGTTGAGCTGTAAATGGCTATGGTCGACAACTTCTTCGGATAACTCACTATTGTCGTGGAATGCTGGACTGTGTTGGATTGTGTCATCGAGTTCAGGCACCTAAATTAGTTGAATGACAATGGAGTGCCCATCTTTGACAGGTGTAGACAAAGGAAGTGGTATGGAAAGGAAGAATCATAATGTGTGTGTATGGACAGTACAGTTGGGATAGATAACGCTGTGCTTCTATATAATTCTATGAGAGGCAAGATTTGCACTAATGGTGGTTGGACAGGATATTATGTAGGCTTCTAGTACTATGGATAAAAAAAAAGTACTATGGATAACCACTAGGAAAATAACAAGGTAGTATTAATTATTCAATCTTTGATGTAATTCAGGTATAAAAAATAAGATACGTAAACAGCTACTCTCTCTTAATTTACTAAGAGACATCTGCTATAATAATGTCTGTAAGTATAATATGTATGCACCTTGTATGATACCAAAACATTATGAAAACAGTTTT